>WUAP02063559.1:0-17770 GCA_015163945.2 Stichodactyla helianthus
CATCCAAATAATTTTTACCAAATACGCGCACTGGAATGTCGCAGCATTTCACTTTATATAGCATATAAACGCCTAGTAATAGTATAATCTTTCCTGTGATGGGGTTCATTTCTTCATTATATTAATATTTGCACTCGGCCCCAGTCCCTTTTTGAATTCCGGAAAGGCTAATTCCTCTGATTTCAGACTGACAACCTTTCTTGAAATAGCTGTATACCTAAGGAAAGTTCGTCTAGAGAAAACTACACGAAATGATTAAGAAAAACATTTATAGAACAAATAATAAATTATTATCAATAATAATGATGATGACAATAATTCGAAACGCAGTCAGCATTAAGTCGTTCTAAGTATCCGCTGTTGCTATGGAAACTGAAACAAGGAACTTTTTATAGTAAAAATCCCATCTGGTAAGCTTACCGGTATCTTGTCTCCCATTCCATGAAAAAACAGCCTGTAAGGAAAAGAGTTTGGTTAAAGTGCACCTAAAGCCTAAAAACTGATCCTTATGCTATTGGAAACCCGTTTTTCAAGTTTTTTTTTTGATTTTAGCAAATTCCCGATTTTTAACAGCGCTTTAAAATTGCAAAAAAAATGGGGTTTAGGCTCTCGAGATTTGAGTACCGCGTAAACTGGGATCTGGCACTAGCAATATCGTGACGTCATCATGGGACATCGATGAAGGCGATTTACAAAGAAATGTTTGTTTATAGCTATTGACCTTCCATGTAAACTAAAAAAAAAAAAAATACCGGGTAGATGCGTTGTTGGATCGAGGTTGTAGGTGACAGGAAAGACCTCGAGAAGGGAACAAGTCTCCATGCTATTCCGTCTCTGAACGATCTCCGTTCAGAGGCGAAAAAAAAAAGGAGAAATAGGTTGACTTTGTCAAAGCCAAGCGGGCCAAATGGAACCCAAGCAAGTGGTCAGTACTGTACTCTTCGCACTTTAAATCAGAAGATTTTGAGAGAACGGTGTTTCTATAGCCTAGGAGGTCAAGAATGGGTGCCTAGATTAAAAAGAGATGGGATTGGAATCATTTCATTCCCCTCAGTTCATGTTGCCGATCAATTCGATAACAAAGAAGCCGAGAAAAAGCGCAGAATTATAGTCAATTTTTAGGATATAAATACAAGAGTTTGTGTGAAGAATAGGACGTTTGCATGGTGGCGTCATTTGACCACTACTACCAGAATGCTTTGCGTATTTTCTTTCATATTCAAATTTGTATTTCCTCATGAGAATAGCAAGACAATTGGTGCTAATTAAACAAAAGTGCGCAATGATTCTGGTAGTAGAGGTCAATGACGCCATAGTGCAAATGTCCTATTGACGTGTTCATGTCCCGTGATGACTCCCAGTCTCCCAATACTCGGTCCTCGACCGAAAAATCGGGAATAACTTCAAATTAAGAAATTTCTTCATTTTTCGATTATTTATGAGTATTACTTCAAATTAGGATAGGTCTGTTTATAGGCTTTAGGTGCACTTTAAATTCCATGAATTTGAGAAATTTTCTCACGTTAGGCGTTGAAATTGACCTCGACCGTCTGGGAGTGGACTGACATCAACTTCATTCAGAACCAGCACTCACCTCATTCAGAACTAGTACGATCGATCACTTTTACAAATTTACTCTCATTTAACTTCCTCTCTACTCAGGAATACATTTCCAGTTCCTTCACAAAACGTACATAATCACAGCAAGTCTCTTCGCACCAAGTGACTACCTGTATTCCAATGACACTGCACTGTTCTACGAAAGTTTTCTATAAAATATTATAAAGTCACGTCTTCCAAGCACTGGAAAAAAAAAATCACTACAAAAGTCAGACATTTTGTCTCAATTTATTATTTATCTTAAGAGTGTATGGCATGTTTACTGCACAAGAATAATAACCATGCAATCAGCTGTTCAGCGAATCAATTATCTCTTTGTACACAATACCGAGTTGAATCAGCTGGTTCTGACGTAATTGTACAAAGTTTGGCTTTCCTATATCATTTTGACAGCTATATAGCCCTGCTCTAACTGTCTTTATAAAAAGATATCTGTCTAGATTTACAAATCTGCTAAGTTCTAGATATCTTAATACTGGTGGAAAATTTGAGTCAAGTACAAAAAGCTTCATAAATACATTTCATACAAAATCTGTCATGTGAATCCGTGCTCGGTCGTTAAGCCGGAGCTCTCGACGGCCCGTTTCGAAATATTTTAAAAATTCATAAACAAATTCCATGTAGTTCTGAATCATAAATACTAAAATCGACTAAAAAACCGTTAAACGATCATTTACAAAGCTATGCTATTAAAAATTCTTCTTATTTATCCAAGACACACGTGCAAGGAAAAAGTCCTGTAATTGTATGAATTCCATCAGTTCCACTTGAACCATCACAACATGATCAGCTGTGCTTTCGCTCTCTTAGACCCGTTATCAGACTATCAAACGCCTTGAAGTGAACTCCGAATTGCTGCCCAAAAGATCGGACTTGAATTTTATGGGCGTCTCGTCACATTCGGATCCATCTCCTTCAAGATGTTTTATTGCTTGAACTATTGTATCTAAGTTCTGCCTTGTGGTGGCAAGTGCCTTGTTTGAATTTTGATGCGACTTCGATTTCAGCTCATTCAAATCTGACTCGCATTTCTGTTTCTGCTCCTCTAATGAAATACGCAAGCGGCGCTCTTTCTCAAGCTGGCATCGTAGGTCAATCAACTCTCTTTGTAAATCATCTAGCAGACTGTCTTCCGTGATATTGTTATCATTTTCGTCCTTGGTCTTTGGTTTGGTGTGACTTGTGTTACCACGTGCTTGCGATTGCTCTGTATTTTCTGTCTCTGATGTGCTCCGCGATCGCTTACACGGAAGACGATTTTCCTCGCTCCTCATCTGGCTGTTTCGCTCACAGTGGCTCAGTATTCGTTTGAGGGTAGTATTTTGCTGCAAAAGGCGTGTTTTGTCTTGCTCAAGGGAGAATATATATTCCGAAGTTTGCTGCAGAATTGCGGCCTACGAAAACAACAAGCATATTAAGCTTATGATAAGTGAAACTCGGACTGCTGCATGTGAACGACATATTTAACAAATCCATGCTGGATAATTCACGATCCCAAGAGAAATTATACACGTTGACGTGATGTCAAAGTTACCTTGCTTAATTTTTCGCCCTCTGCATTGGGAATTAACATTCTGAGAGCCTGAAAACCTGAATTTATGCTTTGCATCCTTCGCCTCTCGTTCGAGTTGGCTATTTCCCGCCGAAGTCGTCTTTCACGATCTCGATCTGATTCTGGGCTTGTGCTGCTTCGAAAGAAAGAGTAGCTTGAGTGAACAAGTAAAACAATTTGTTTTATCGCCATCAAATCTGGAGCTAAACCAGCTACTAACCTACAATCAACATTATTGGCACAGTCCTCGGTAAATGTATCGTCCAGCAAGTCTGTCGGTTCGCCGGTACGACGACGCGATGTCATGTCTGTCTTGGACACTTTTCGCTCAATCCAGTCCTAGAGTCTACTTCTCTGGTGAATATTTGCTTGTTCTGTGGGTATTTTGGGTCTGATCTTCTATTTTTCGCGCAGAAAACCGAAGTTAAACTTTGCACAGCTCACATCTAGGTGGAAATCGGCGGGAACCAGCTGTCTTGCTTGATCAGGTGACCGAGTAAGCGAGGGAAGAAATTTGAATGCGTTTCAGCAGAGGAATGTAAAGCATACTAGTTGGGAGAATTTAACAACAACACACAAACATTTCAGCTTTGTGTTCACCTTCAGCGCACTACATTTCTACGAAACTGCAAAAATGAGTAAGAAACTCTTTTTTAAAAAGCTTTGGCTGGATTTAGAATGTTTTAAAATCTCGTATTTTGTAATACTCTTCAAATAAAGACAGCTCAGCCTCAAAACTCTTCTAATGTAAATAAGTTCATTGTAACCGGAAATAAACCAATCAAATTTGGCGAAAGGGATTTGTTTACATCGGTTTCAGAGCTCTCTCGGAGAGCGTATTGTCCATAAATTGTGATCAGCTGGCCATGTATGACAGTCAGCTGTTTACAATTTTGTATCCTGATTTGCGTTTGAAATTTAGTTTTTGCTTTCGGTCCAAGGATAAATTTAATCGTAAACACAACTACAGAGTCTATGGAAATAGATATCGAAGCAAAATAGTTAAAATTTTGGAAATCTTTTCGCAAAAATCGGCAATAACTCAGAAGCGGGTTATTATCGCGTAGGGCAATATTATATTCAAGACGGAAGATAATAGTACGTATGAGATGTTCCTAGCAACGCCGGTAAAACGCAGAAATACAATTACTTACTTAGTAACGAAGGCTTGGGCATTATAGGACCTCATATTAGCTTAATTCCAAATCATTTTTGATCCAGTTTTTTTTTATTTCAACGATAATACAAATATTGTAATGCTATTTTAAGAGTTATTGACATTAAGAAACATTAAACTATTTGGCTTGCTTTTAATCGTTACGCGATCCTAGGGGTTCCTAGGTAGAGAAAAGCTTCGAGAATATTCTTGTTCAATCTTTGCTAGCAGTACATCAAGGAGTCACACATTTTGCAAAGTTATTTTCCTTACTTTAATTATTTATCTTGAGAATTGTATCAACTGAACTAAATGTACAAATCCAGTATCCTTCAGTTTGTATTTAAGACATCTTTTATTGACAGGGGGAGGGGTGGGGATATGTTACCAGTCTTCAGCAAATAATGTCCAGACCCTGTCAAAAACTAGGCTGAAAGTGTTCAAAATTTGACCTGTTAGAGCAAGACCCTCCTCCCCCTGCAATACAAAATTACCTTCCGCAAATAATTGTGAGAGCTCATTTCGGTTTCTGTGTTTATGAATGGAATGCTTAGCCGCGAGAGCTTAACCTCATCCGGGATTAAAACATTCTTGGAACATTACTAGTCTCTGCGTGTGTGGTCACATACGATAATGAAGCAGCCTTCGGCACTGACGCTTGGATATAATGCTATTTAAAATCCAACCTCATTAGCATTTTGTTTTAATAATGCCCTTTAGAAAGTGTTTTTCCTTTTTTGACATCACATAACTACAGGGTTGACTATCACCCGTGGATAAAAACAATAAAATGAAAATAAATAACAAGCATTTCTAATCAAAAATTTTTTCTTTATGCTTCCAATGTCACGCTTTCTTTCTTTTCGATTTTCTTTTCTTATTTTTTACCTTTTAGATTGCTAGTTATGCATGTAGCTCAACGTGACGGTCCAACTGTTGCACACGCACTCAACTACGAAATTTCTTTGTGTGACCACCGCGCGCAACAAATTTCGTGTGATCAAGTTTGCAGCGTTGCAGGCCATGGCGTGATATCTAAAGCAAATGAAATAACACATTACAACCAAGTTGAAGCAAACATAGATCTCTTTCAACTGGAGTAGCAGACTAGCAGTAAATATAAATATTTTTAAAGCTATGAACGGCTATATGCTAGTTACTGGCGCCTGTCTTGCGAGCTCGTTTTGAACCCGCAGGATGGACGTACGTCGGGCTAGCTATTTACTCGTATAAGACTGCTGTCCTTGATTGACATATATCTACCATGAAAGACCAAAAATCCTATATTTTTTTTAGAAAAATAAGGAATATAAAACAGCTTCCCGTGGAGCCAACCTCCCTCTGCTTTCTGTTTCCGAGTTAAGAACAGTCAGTTCCACAATTCTGTGCGGGACGAGTTCGTTTCCAGTCCTCCATTGAATTTCGGAAATCGCAAGCAGAAGCAGACAGCCAAACACAAAGCTTTCTCCAGGCTCTCTCTTAAGAATACATACATTGAATCGAGGTTTAATTCTATTTCTGCTTTCACTTGCATAAACTGCTTATTTCTAATATGAGTTGACCAATAAGATTCGAGAAGTGTCGCATTTTCGTTTGTGTTTGCCTTAATTTGCATTTTGAAGCTATTTTCCCGCCAAAATTCAAATTCACAGGAAGAGGACATTTTGACAATAGCGCCGGAATAGGGGAGGGGTAGGAAGCTTCTGTGAATGACTAGGGAAACACAAGCATAAAAATTATGTCTAAAGCTCTTTCTTAGCATTTGCTGTGGTTCCTTTCTCTTCAGACCTTGAATTCTGTGGTAGGTTTGCATCGCTGTCTATCGCTTCTGTTTTGTGAGAAATTTTTTCAGACTGGGCCGTTTCATCCTCAGAAGCTGTGCCGTCATCTTGAGACGAGGTTTCGTTACCGGCCCCTGTAGGTTCAGGAGAACTGCTCTCTGTTTCTTCTTCCTCCTCATCCACTTTAGGATATTCCATACCAAATGCTAAGTGACCGATAGCGTAGTAAGAATTCCAAAAAGTGACAGAAAACACCATGTACTTGTCGAAGAGAAAATGGCGAGCTTTTTCGATTATCGTTTTGTTGTGCCATTCTGCTTTTCTCATCGCTGATGGCCGTGTTTCTAAGGGAAGAAAACGCGTGGAAATGTGTGTAAAGTGGACACCAAAGATATCGTCTCTTTCTTTCCGAAATCATCATCAACAACAGCAATGATGACAACAACAACAACCAGCAGCAACAACAGCAACAACAACAGAAGCGGCAACAACAACAGCATCAGCAACACCAGCAGCACTAACGACAACAACATCAGCAACAACAACAGCAGCAACAGCAACAGCACTAACAACATCATCAACATCATCATCAACAACAACAATAACCGAAGTTAACAAAAACCAAAAACTTACCTGGGTTTACAATCCACTGCTTTAGGGTTTCATTCTTCACGAGTGTCGTATTAAGGTAGACATACATCCAACAGGCAGGACTCTCAGACACTGTAAACACCACATGTGTTTCGTTGGATGGTAGCGTCATCTCTTCGTCTTTACCCAGAGTATGATTCTTACCGTCTGTTTGGATGCTAACCCTTCCGTGTAAAACGGTTATCGAAGCTTTCAACTCGTCGCTGACAAAGTTTTCAAGTTTTAAACCTGGAAAATCTGCAACAAAAATGTATAATCACTCATAGGAACAACATAATACAAAAAAGAAAAGAAAAGAAATGAAATGAAAAGAAAAGAGAAGAAAAGAAAAATGAAAAGGAAAGAAAAGAAAAATGAAAAGGAAAGAAAAGAAATGAAAAGAGAAAAGAAATGAAAAGAGAAAAGAAATGAAAAGAGAAAAGAAATGAAAAGAGAAAAGAAATGAAAAGAGAAGAAATGAAAAGAGAAAAGAAATGAAAAGAGAAAAGAAATGAAAAGAGAAGAAAAGAAATGAAAAGAGAAAAGAAATGAAAAGAGAAGAAAAGAAATGAAAAGAGAAGAAAAGAAATGAAAAGAGAAGAAAAGAAATGAAAAGAAAAGAAGATGAAGGGAAAAATAGAGAATAAAAATAGGTATAGCTTTTCTGAGAGAGATAACTCGGGTGCATTCTGGTCTAGCTTGGGTAAGACAATATCACACAATCCAAAGACTTTCCTGAGCTTGACAAACAGTGTGCAGTGGTCTAGCATGGGTAAAACATTAACATTCAAGGTATGATAAATGAAAGATGTTGGGACCCAAGCTAGACCAGAATGCAACGCGTTCAGTATCACTGGAAAACCTAAACCACACTGTACAAAACCAAAGAACTATCCATCGATCCCCACCTGCGACAAACACGATATCTGTAAAGTTCCCTAAAGACGTATTCAGTTGTTGTCTTTGTATCGTGTCCAGCTTCTCTCTCCAAGGAGAGAGTTCAGTCAACAGAGGCAGGACCCACGGAGTTTGCTTGAAGGGAGACCATGGAGCAGTGACCACGTCAATGTTTGGGTTCAGGAAACGTTGCTGGAACCTTCGATTGAGGGACCGCCACACGTCAAGATAGATAGCTGGTTCGGTGATGTTGAGTTCCTCGCGCGCTTTGATCTTTTCAGCCAAACAGGTGATGTATTGTTTGATCATGTCGGGATGTGAGTTCCACCTTGAATGGCGCCTTCTGCCGCCTCCAACAAAAGCCTAATCGGGGGAGAAAACAAATAGGACGAAAAATTTCAATAAATAACACTTATTTACGTAAAGGATTTTATTTACGTTTGGATTCAATTCAGGGTTCGTACAGGATCCTCTGTGAGAATTTCCAAACCTTTTCCAAAACTTTCCAAAGCCCTTTGACTCAAATTTCCAAAACCATACAAAGCACATAAAATTCATGGATATGAAACATTTAACATCCATTTAGCAATGCAAAACAATCAGCTACAAAAATCCATAACTTTTCCATAGCCTAGCGGACCAAAAATAAATTTTCCAAAGCTTTCAAGGTCCTAGAAAAATGCATTATCAATTTCCAAAACTTTCCAAGACTTTCCAAAACCCGTATGAACCCTGTCAATAGACCTAATCCACTGGGCGTATTTGTTTTCCCATTTCAGACCACGTGTCATTCCCCTGGGTTTTATTTCTTTGTTTAATGGTAACGCTTGAGAAGATACATTAATATGGATGTTCTCAAACAAAGAATCTTAGTATTCCCAAGAGTATGACACGTGGTCTGAAATGGGAAAACATTACGCCCAAGCCGAAAAGGTCTATTGCTTAGAGAACTTTCATTAAGGCATGGGGCAGGGGGAGGTGGGGAGGGGAGGAGTGGTTGTTGGCAAAAGTATATGAAGGGAGGTTTACGTTGCTTTCTGAGATAAACAAGGGAATTAATTCTTTGGAAGCCTTGTGTGTGTGTATGTGGTAGGTGGGGAGAGATTATAGCGTGCAGAAAAATATAATTGTACTGAGTTGCCTGTGGCAAACCAGTCTTAAAAAATGCAATCCGTTTTTTTTCTATCCATCACAAATCGCCATCTCGGCTTCAACGCGCATGCTCGCCTCGAGACTGACGCACAACACAGGCAGCCCAGTTTCTTTTCACATCGTGGAAGAGGAGAGGTAATACTTTAAAGACAGACCACTTGATTTTGCCGATCCCCCCCCTTTCCTTCACGTCCTAAATGAAAGCCCGCCTTACAAACTACTTACGCACCCCAGGTCTGATGAAGACTTCGTTCCCAGTAACTCGATCTACAACATGGATGCGAACATGCTGGGTGCTCCAAGAATGGACCATCATGTCCCAGGAGTACCCATAAAGACCCTCTGTCCATCCGTTGTAGCCCTTCAGACATCAAAAGTAAAATGAGTGAGTTCGTTACGACGCAGGTTTTGCTTTGTTTCTGGTACATCTTAAGTAGCTTTATTTTCTAATTTCTAGACAGTGGTCAACAGCATAAATATTTACAGTTTTAGTGGCCTCCAAAGGAGAACTTACAACAAAGATTTTGCATAAGACGGCAGCCATGTTGGATGGCAGAACAACAGAATCATTCTCACGTAAAACGATGTTCTTGTTTCTGCCATCCAACATGGCTGCCGCGTCACGTGAGCGTGCATAACCTCTATAGGGGTGTGTGGAATGACTTATTTTGCGAGCCGAATTCGGGATGCGAAATAAAAACTTCAGGAAAAAATATCCAGGAAAAATAACTGAAGTTAAGGCAAGATTCGGGATTGCTTGAGATTGAGAATTGGACGGGATTTAGTGAAAATACTGGTGGGATTTCAGAACCCTATCACAAAAGTGCAAAGCATCGTAGGGATAAAGCAGCTAGTGAATACTTCTTTTTAACCGAGCGTGAGAGTCGTATTGTAAGTTATGGAGCGAGTTTTTTCCACTTCCTTCCTTATAACCCAAGCGCGTAGGGCGGGGGCCGTAAAAAAAGTAGAAAAACGAGGTTCCATAACTCATGCACGGACCAAGCAAGCCAGGTTTATAAGATGTTTATTATATGACAAGGGCGAACAAAAAAATAAGGTTGGTGGTCTGTACCGTACAGTAAGTTATGGACAGCAAATCGGACAATGATAGCGAGTGAAATTGCCATAAAATAATTTTGATTACTAACTGACCTTGGTGATAAAATGCGAGTAAGGCAAGAAACACTGAATTCCAACATAACACCCAAACAACGCCAGCAAAACAGTGTGGCGCAGTGTGATTTTATTTTTGTGCGCCATTACAGTAGGTTCTCCTCTTTCTTTACGCTCGTCGTTCTTCATCTTCTCTTGCTTTCCTTCATCTTCTGTGACGGCGTACACACATTTATCACTCGGCGTAGCTTCGTCCAACAAAGGTGTCGCAAAACGCGTCCAAAGTGGAAGGCGCGAAAGGATTTTCTTCGGCCAGTTGTACGAGCAAAACAGAGCAAGCGATGCCATCATGGCGTAAGAGAACATGCCAATGCTAAACATTTGGGAATTCATGCCATGAAACGCCAGGGAAAAAAAGATTCCTATGAGCCGGGTCCTGTCGAAAACCAGGAAAAAACCGACAAAAAGATCGTAGAAAAGACCGGAAATGTGAACCAGTAAGAGATCAATGGATTCGTCTGACAAGAAAGGACGGAAGGGATCGAAGACCCACTTACTGGACAGGCCTGTCATTGAATATCCATACATCCAGTCACGGTCTAGTTTCTTTATACCGGCATAGAAATAGACCAGGAAAATCTAAAAAAAAAAAAAAAAAAAAAAAAAAAGATGAATGGATTTTAGAGAATATGGGTTAAGAAGTTGTAATAGCCTGTGTTGCTGGCCCAAAAGGATAGATGACCCCTCCCCTCCCCCTTGATTTCCGCAACACAGGCTAATGTTTTCAAATATAGGAATATTTTACAGGACATCTTGTCGTTTGTTTGCTTGAGTTCCTATTAAACTACAGTGATTTCACTTTCATGAAGATACATTAATATGGATGTACCTTAAAAAAGAGGTCATATCTTCAAAAGGTTTGAAACAGGACTAAAAGGAATTATGTCATAGCTGAAAAGATTTATTATAAAAGACATATACCGGGGATATATACCTGAAATCTAAAGATGGCATAGTTCCATTTAGGAACATGTGCATTGCGAATCTTGGGGTTTATTAGTCCATCAAGAGAACTGAAAATCAAATGATTGCAAAGAACAATAATTAATACAGTAAACTGTTGTTCTGCCTTTCCCAACTGCAATAATTTTTGTGTACTTACCAATATCGGTTACAATCTGTTAATAAAAGCATGATAGATATCAAGCCATACAGGTAGGAATGGTTGTTCCAGATGGCTTTGTCCAGTAGAAAGACGTACCAATAGGTTATAATGAACAGTATGCAACTGAGCCGATAGAATAATCCCAGTAATATTCCAATGGCGGCAACCAGCATGATGACATAAATGACATGCATCCATTCTATTGATGCAGGTCCAAGGAAGTTGAACATGGGAAAGTGACATTTGTCTGGTTCCCAGTTGCTAAAAATGCTGGACATCCCACGCTCTTGTGGAATGTCTACTAACATAAGTATTCCTAGAAAGCAGGAAGACAAGAACAGAAGAAAAATGAATAAATGAAAGAAAGAGGTAAAGTTAAAAAGAGAGAAAGAAAGAAAAAGAAAGAGAGAGAGAACGTTCAATATAATTTTTTACATTGAACCAGAAGGAATTAGGTCCCTTAGCCATGGAATCATGTTTAAAGTAATCCAGTAAAAGCAGTATCTGTGATAAATGCAATACAATGTTTAGCTGTTGGTTAGGAAATTTATGTTTGAAGTTGAGGTTTTTCCTGCAATACAGATGTCACCTCCACCACAGGTCCTACCAGAGATTTTATAGGAAAAGTCATTGGATGACAAGGGAAATTCACATTGAATTTGATGGAAAAAACAATTTGCAACTCATGTGATATTTTTCTTTTGAGTGAAATTTAACGTGGAATTCCCCAGTTGGGAAATGAATTTTTTTTGAATCCCATAGCAGACAGCCTAAGACTTTATTGTTGGTTTGTTTTCAAGCTCAGTTCTTGAGTGGCTGTACATGTGTGAATGGGCTACCTGTGTAACATTGAATTTAGCTTTTTAGTGTTGAATTCCACTTTAAATTCCCTCTTCTTGATAGCAAATCAGTGTATGAGTTTCAGATGAGCTATGGGATTCATTGATGAATCGAGCAAAACTTACCAAAAGCAATCCTAAAAATGCCCAGGTTAGACGGATCAGCTGGAGCCAGCAAGTAGGTGACACACTTTTTTAGGAAGTTAGGAAACCATGGAGGAGACTCCTCCTTATTTTCTGTGGCCTTTACTGATATCATTTTTACCAGCTCTTGCACTAACTGTGGAATCATATCTAAAAAGAATATCAACACTTAACAATCTAGCTATGGCCAGTAAATAAACCTTTCTGGAAAAAACTCCAGAAAACAGTAATTTTAAATTGAGGTTTGAGCAGACAGTCTACACTTGCTTACTCCTGCTCCTTACTATATTTAGGAAATTCCTAAATTAAAGTTGCTTTCTTTAATGACTTCCATTAGGCAAATAAAAATGATACATATATTTTAATATATATATTAAAATAACTCTTAAAAGAGTTTCATCAAGCTTAAAAAATTGGATAAAAAATCTGAGTTCCTGACAGGGCTTGAACCTGTGAACTTCTGGAATACTGGTCATGAGCTCTAACCACTGAGCTACAGGGAACTCATGTGATGAGTTAACTCTTAAGATGTTATTTACTTTTGGTCAATAAAACCCCTCACAATACCCCAAGGTATCACAGGCTTGAGGTCAACAAGGTTCTAAATTTATAGACATTTATAAAATACTTGAGATATAGGTGGACATAATGTTTATAAACATTTTCATTGTGATGTTTTAACATGTGCCAACCATTTTAACAATAGGTTTTGTCACATTGCTTTGTTGGATGATCCAACAGATTTTTGGTTGGCAATTTAAATGACAATTAAGCAAAACAAAATACGTTATTGTGCATCCACCTATAAGGTCCATGCTGATTGGCTGCCTACCATGTATATATCAGAGGACAGAGACACGCTTGCACTAAAACAGCAAAAAAACATTTTATAAAAGCAATATAAAATGATCACTTATGTCTCTGCACTGTCATGCTTTTCTTGTACTCTACATATTCTCCCATTGTGTCTATATTACAATACAGAGACCTGCACCTGTACCATTTTTACTTGTTTTAGTGCTGCCCTCAAATAAGTGCCAGACCTTAGACCAAAATTTTTAATAAACACTGCCTATGAATAAGCGCCACTTTATATCCATACAAAGTGGTGCTTAATCAAAATATCATCAATAATGAAACCAAATAAGTACTGCTAGAGTGTAACTCAATCTACATTAGTCTGGGAAACTTATATTTCTGTTGAAGTTTGAACTTTTAAACACATTATTTTGTATTATTTGTACGTTTGCATTTAGTTTGTATTAAATCATTGGCTGACACAGAATGAATTAAATAAAACGAGTAAATAGGGTATATTTTTATATTGCTGAAATGTAGAGGCAATGTTTTCACTTATGTATAAAATTATTTACCAAAATAGTGAAATATCAAGCCATTTTCTTGATTTGCATATGACATATTTTATAGATCCCATGTCGTATGACATTAACAAAAGATTTGGTCTTTGATTTTTAGCATACCAGCCAAAATGCATGGAATCCTTGTTAAAAATTCTACTGGGAATGATAGCAAACAACGTATTATCAAAACCATTTAGTTTCTGGCTGAACTTTCTAATACATGCATTTAACTTTACTGAAATTTTATCAAAAATAGTACACATTAAAACAAATAATTTAAGCTTAATTGTACCAAAAAAAATAATCTTACCAAGAACATACTATATCAATATAAGTAGTTATAAATAGCTTTATTTTTAAAAGGTTTTTAAATCACAATATCTAAATCGTTAAAAATACTTGAAATATTAAGCTGATTTTTTTTCATAAACCATAAATAGCTTAGCACATTCATCTCTCTTTTTGGTAAAAAATAAGAGTTTAAAAATACATTTTGATAAACTTAGATTAAACTGTAACCTGGTTTATCAAGTAGAGAAGTTATTTTTGCTAGATGTCTAAAACAACTTGGCCAAGAAAAACGTTTTTTTAATCGAAAACGTATGATCCCTAATTATAGGAATCGTAAACTTGTATTGTAGTCGTCATGGACTTCTATTAAGCTTAATTAACTTATTTGTTATCATTTTGTGGTTAAAAACTTTTCAACTTACATTTTTTTCAGGTTCAGCGAGAAAAATCTTCAGTGGTCAACCACTTCTTGTTGGATTCGTTGGAAAGATTGGTTGTCCTTTCTGGTTCTTTGTCTTTATTCAAAATGTTTACCAAGAACAGCTCACATTCGCTTGGATATCTGATCGGAACAAAGGCTCGGTAAACTGCTCAATCATTAACTTCCTTTTTTCTCTTGAGGTGTCTATTTTCTATTGGTTCACTCTGTAAATGCTTAGGCTAATTTATGGATAAGATTGGAGTTACGTTTGTGGGGTAACGGTTATTTTTCAGTGAATATTCACAGCAAAAGTTTTTATGAAACAAAGAAAGCCATGTTGGACGTGTGAAACGATAGACTGGGCTTAACACAGGAAACCCACTTTTTTGTCTTTTTTATTTCCCAGAATTTCTCTTCTCGTTTTCCCTTTTTTTTTTCTCTTTTTTTTTACTGCCGTTGCTAAGCATGTGTCATACTTAATGAGAAATTGTCTTTTTTCATCGATATCCATTCTTAGAATACAATACAAATAAGTTCTCTTGAAAATTACTAAGTTAAAGCTGGGGCGGATTCAGGATTTTACAAAGGGGGTTGAATGATCCTATTAAAGCTCGAGTCGAAATTGTAATCATCCAGCCCCTATGCTTATTCACGCCAAGAAAATATTCATATTTCCTATTCTTAAAACTCTTAAGAGGGGGTTAGATGTCAACCCAATCCATCCCCTCCCTGTATCCGTCCATGTAAAGTTGAAAGAGAAAGTTCAGCCATGACCAACCATATATTTAATGTACTGGATAGCTTAGCGTAAAAATTATCTGAATAATACCGCTGGATCGGTCAATGTGTCAATGAAAGGACCTTTTCTCGAACAGTGGCAAAGCGTTTGACAGAAGTGTATCATTTTCTCGGCATGAAATATGAAAGTCTACGTGTTTCAAATAGTGGGTGGTGTCTATCGATACTTAATATTTTGAGTAAAAAGCCTTTTATCATACTTTTCTAAAAGTTTGTAATTCCTTAGTAGTTGAGAAATATAACGTGTCTTAAAAAAGATCTCTTTAAAGAGCATGGGAGGTCTACTTCGCTGGCTCCTTAGTAAACAGGAAGACGTTAGTCACCTGTCTTAGCCATCTGTTTTCAAGACTAGATGCCTGCAAGATACAGATTCAACGACATTTTGACTTTCGAATTTCTATTTGGTAAAACTGAATCCAAGAAATATCATTTTGGCGTGTGTTTAATCATAATAGTCTGATTTGTCTATCTAAACACATTACTGAACAACAGACGTGTCCAGTTTACAATTTATAAAAGTATAAATATTATGATAATATATCACATATTAATAAATTATTACGTTATTAAAATTATCTAAAATTAAATAAACTCATTGATAAAAACATTCTTAAAACGTTCAGTTCTTATTCTTGGTATTATAAAAGAATGACCCTATTTCTTAAACGCAATCTCTGGTGGGCGGTAAGAGATGCATGATAAAGAGGATTGTCATGAGACTTACGATCCCTTTCAGTTAGTATACCTAAAATAGAATAACGTTCCTTCGTAAATCCAAATTTAAAGGCCCTGATCAAAAAATTTGTCGATACGACTTAAGATATTGAATATAGGAGGCACAGCCCCAAACTTCTATGGCATAGGTATAAGGACTTAAAGAGGAGATCTAACTAATCTACAGAGAATCCATAATATTTACAGACGCGCAAAAGATATATAGGCGGCTACTGGTCTTAGATAACATATATTCAAAATGTGTATCCCAGTCAGTTGGACTATCCTAAAATGTAACTCCTAAAAGTTGTGCTACAGGAGGTCTGAGAACTGTAAAAGTTGTCCCGGGAAGGTGGGTTATCTAGTAACGACTTCAGTACAAGGGGAAAACTTAACCCGGGCAGAAGGGTTTCCCTATCAAACAGACAGGGTAACCCGGGTGCGCTTGTAAAGGCGCTAAAATAAATAAGAGAAAATGTATAGAAGCTAGGTTAGCCCTATTACTAGGGTAACCCTAGTGCTAGGGTTACCCTCCCTTCTTGTAAAGCGGGTCTAAGAAAACATGGGAAATGTTAATGAAAGGGAAATCAAAAAGTCATCGTCGCATGTCGGCGGGCGGGCGCCACTACGGGCACCGCCTCGATATTCTATTTCGTCTAGTTTTACTCATCTTCCTTTTATTCTGATAGGAGATACAGGATCACAAGATTTTGATAAACAAGGTGACTTTATTAACTGATGGTTAAAATCTGTAAAACTGATCTGTACAAATTGAACTATTTTTAGGCATGGGAACTGTTTCGTTGTGAGTCTCTTCTAATTATGTGGCGCGACGAATTGGCAAATTGAATCCAATAAGTTATTTTCGTTCGACTTCTAAAAATTATTTTCCTCGATCTTAAAAATCTCATCACTTCGTTGGCACATTCAGATTCCCTTTTAAGAACAAACACTAGGTCTCAATTCCGTTACTAGTAAGTATGACTAGTTCGAATATTGAGTTGATTATTCGAACTTCGAAATTAATTTCCTAGCGAATTTTGATTGAATTCTTTAACGAGTACCATAAACAGTTAAAGAAAAATCAGTATAACGTTTGCACGCATTTTGAATCAAAATTTTAGTAAATAGAAAATTAATTTTGAAGTTTGAATAATCAACTCAATATTCGAAGTACTATTTCTTAAATGAGAGCGAGTGTTGGATCAGGGGTTCCAAACACCGAGAAACAGATGAAAGCACGAGGGCGTAGCCCGAACTTCAAAATTAATTTTCTATTTACTAAAATTTTGATTCAAAATGCGTATCCGTATCAAGATAAAAATAGGCCAACAAGTTATTCCCGTGTCATTGATGGTAATCTTCTGATGGCTGTACCTCGATAAACATCAGAATATCATTTATTTTTTGTGTATATAAACTCAACTTAGTTCCCTAGTGTCTCGCTCACAACTCGTTTATTTAGTTTCTCTTCTCGAAGTCCTTCTTTAGTTCTAAAGCAGTGTTTACCGATGAAATCTCTTTTTAGTTTCCTGTTGATCGTTTTTACGAGCAGTGTTATTTTACAAACCGCAACTTCACAGTCTGATACGTTATGTTGCAACATAAACACATGCACCTGGAGGCCGTGTTTTACTCCTAGTTTTGCAGACACTCCGGTAAGAAACTGACCGTAATTGTAACTCGAACTTGCTGCTGATTTCAACATCAAGAAAGGATTAAAAACTCAAATATGTCATGTGCAGAAGCAAGGGCTAGATATTGTCATCACTGACGTCACAGTAACCATGTCAACCACTGTTACTATGGTTATGGTTAAATGATATAGAATGGAAACTAAGGACACGATTAAAGCTCTAACACAGCTAACGTAATGATAAATTGTAGGTTTGAATTAGAAAGCGTAAAATAAAACTGGAGAATAATTTTTCATTTGTGCTAGTCATTGAAAATATTTGAAAACGCTTACAATGGATATAATTTGGGTCGAAAATTTATTGTGTCTTGATTTGCTTTACTTATGATAAATCAATCACTAAAGCGGGAAAATGTATGCCCACCAATCACAATGTATGAATACTGGAAAGCCATTTGAGAGTTCGAGTTAGCCTACCAATCACAATGTTCGAGTACTGG
>WUAP02063670.1:0-17766 GCA_015163945.2 Stichodactyla helianthus
AAGCCCCGTAGATTATCGATGAAAATAAAGTGAAATTTTATCGTCGTGTTACGTTTATTACCCGCGAGATACGAACAGACTGACTCTACCGAGAGCGGTCATTCCCATAACAAAAGACCTTACCTTGGATCATACGAATCTGTCCAGCCTTCCTGTCCACAGTTTTTGAACTCAACATTTTCTATTCTTGCATTTGCCTTACGAAATGCCCCACCAAAATTCACTGAACTTATAAGTACTCGACACCCAAAACTCTGCTCACTCAACGAACTTTTTGGTTCATCTGCGCCAACGATCTTGATATTTCTGGTCAGCAAACCCACTTCCGCTGCAAGAGTATAGGTCCATTCCCCCGCAGTATTAGTGACAGCTTTGTGCTTATACTTTAAGGTCCCATTTAACGTTAGGGTCTTACTATCCTGAGATACAGATTCTATTTTAAAGACCTCTGCTTGCCTTGGTTCCTTTGTAGTAGAGGCTATCACAATTTCATCTCCAGTTTCCCAGTCTACCTCAGTTCTAACCTTGATGACGTTTGATCCTGGAAGAGCTGTAACGGAGAGCTGGGTCCAATAGACTTCTCTTGGTCGTCCATGAAAGTACATATTACCAAATACAGTCAACGACTTTGTGCCAGTATTGGGAGCATTGTTTATGGGATTATCTTCTGAACTCCAGCTGCCCCGTAAACTTAACATAAAGTTTTTTGGATAAGGTTTATCTGGCCACCCGACCACAATACTGCCAGTTACCAAGATATATGTTACGTTAAGAACTATTTTGTCTGGTCCGTCGATTTCTAATGCTCCTTCTACATACAGTTTATTTAGAGATGCTGGCTGTATGTCTACTACCATCCACATCTTTGATGTTATCATGACGTCCTCACCATCTTTAGGCAGGATACCACCATATCCACCATACTCTGGCTCAGTGTCTAACCAGTCATCGGGATTAGACCACTTTTGGTATTCAAATGGTCTTCCCTTGGGGGGAGGTGGTGGGGTTGGTATTATGCAGTGCAAATAATAACAACGATACACTCTTAATGCTACGTTTCTCCTTGGATAGTTTCTGTTTAAGGTCTGAGCATTTCCAAGCCCAGAAAACTGATATGTAAATACTTTTGTATCGTTGTTGAATGCCCAAGCTCCATGAGGATCACTCGAAGTTGGTAATTCGCGTGTCATATTCTGGTGTTTTCCAGTTGTGCTGAAATGATCTGGGGTTTGTTTAAGTATATGATGAATTACGATTCGATCGGAAGGTCCAGACTCGAAGACAGCTGCCGAATACGATATGTTAGTTAACTGAGAGGCATTTATAAAGCTGAGGTAATAATCAAGTCCCACTATAACAGTTCCTACCCATCCGTCAGGATGCGTCTTGTCTTTGAAGTTAAACGGAATAACATCTGTACCATATTTATTTCTAAGCTCAATATTTTTGCCTTCTAAATATTTAGGTAGAGCACTGTTCATAGCAAATCGTCTAAAATCCATTGTATTATTGCAAACACTTCCTGTAACTGCTCCATGACTGTACTTTGGAGAGATCTGACAATTACCCGGTGGTAAATTTCCATTGGTTGGCAAAACAAACCCTCCACCAGTATGATTCGTTAAGCTGCCGTCAAGATCCCGAAGAACTGTCTGATGTCTCCAATCGAAACGAGTTCTGCACGGGCTGTTTATGAACGCAATCTTCTCAAATCGTGTTTCAAAACCACCTCTTTTTTTAAACTCTGCGCATTGTGCACAGGTTTGTATTGCTGCGCTAGCACATCCAGTTTGATTAAAGTTTACGAACGTAACACCAGAAATAAGAAGCCCATGAGTTTGAGGAGTTCGCACACCAGATTCCGTGTAGAAATTGCTGGTTTGGGAACTTAATTGACTATGACTTATTATGAGAGTATCTTTTATCATAGCACCACCCCACGGACTGTCATGTGTATCGGCCATTACAACCTCTATTCCAGCCACCTCGTTGTCAAGTATCATACTGTTGGTAATCCTAACAGCGCCTACATCAACCATCTCCAATCCTCTCAGGTTTTTCCAGCTCGTGATAGAGTCAAAGTGAGCAGGCTTGGCTAATTGTGCATTACACCCCCCACCCTCCATGGGATGATAAGTAGGAAATACCCATAAACCATAGCGTCCAAATGAGTGCGCTGTATTATTTCGAAATTCTTTCATCGGCACATTTCTTGGACAAATGTCTTTTCGGAACGAGGGCCCGTCTGGGTGTTTAAACATTTGGTACCAAAATCCAAAATGGCTGCCTCCCGCTGCAGCGTTGTGGGAAACAATGTTATTCGCATTAGTTACCCAATAAGTGGCTGGAGTGATGTCCACGTTGAGTGAAGAACTAGAAGCTTTGACAAAGACGCCAAGGTTGTATTGCACGACATTGCCTGTTTCTATACCATCTTCCATGAAAAACGCATTGCCCATGACGTCGTAGACGACATTTCGCTCCACAATAAGATTGTGAATACCATGCATTGTTATTGCTCGGTTAAAGCTGCGGTGAATCGCACAACCGACTACATATGATCCAGTAACATTACCACTAATGTGAAAGTGGATGGGATAACGACCCATTCTAAAGGCTTGCCCTGCATGACGTATTTCCAAGTGGCTTAATCGTGCAGTCACCATATCCTTGTCTTTCTTTGGTGCATGGATCATAATTTGAACACCAAATTCGTCACTACCAACTTCATCACCAAATTTTCCTTGGAAACAGGTTTGTGTTTGAAATTGCCCTGGTCTAAAATCCACTGGGCAAGCCTCTATTACTCCTGTCCATTTATCATGTATAGAGCCTTGAACAACCACATTTCTAGTTAGCAATCCCACCTCCGCACGCGTCTCAATGTTTTGACTGGCTATTGTTTGTGCAATAGAGATATGTTCATACTTGAGTGGTGGATCGATTTCCAACGTCTTCCCACTGTTTAATACTTTAGAAATTTTAACCTTTTCATTTTCACTTTGGGATCTGCCTGTTGCTGCAATCACAATTTCGTCGCCACTCTCCCAAGGAACATTATGGATTAAATGGATTTGATTAGCACCTGCTTTTGCTGTTGATGAAAGTCGTGTCCACGTGACCGGCACGTGCTTACCATGTATGTCAAGCGTACCTTCACGAAGTCCAATACTTTTGGCACCATAAACAGGAATTTCTTTTGATCGAACGTGTCCATGCATTGTGATGGTAGCTTTATGCAAAAAAGGATTTTGTTCTGTTCCTACTTCGAATGCTCCTCCATCTGTTATCATGATATGTTGTGACTGAAGATGAATGTCTTTCCTATCATCAAACATTAATTTCCCCCCTTGGATCAGCAACATTTTCAAGACTGGTGTATCAGTGTCAAGTAGCATTGTTTGTCCTTTCTTTATTACCACGAAGTCATCTTGGAGAAAAACAGAAAACATCTTCAATTCCGTGTTCAGTTACAAATAGGAATAAATCAGTGACTTTTTAAAATTGTACAAGGACCACTCTCTAAAAATTATCCTGTAAATGAGGCTAACATTCAACCGAGTAAAAGTGTGGTTTTCTTTTGTTTCTTCACGTTATCCTCTTTTTCAGGATAATTTCTTAAACACGATTTTTACCGCGAAAATGCCGTGTCCAAACATTTTCAGATTTTCTGTTTAACGGATATCATCGATTGCTTATCGAGGTCATGCTGTGCACAGTGATGTTTTTACGACCAAACAATTTTTTCTGGTAGTGATTAATTTATGTCTATGCTTAAAATATTATAATAAGAGAGTTTAATTTGACTAACCTTTTCCAGGAGGAGATTTTCCTCCCCAGGAAAACTTGGACGACCATACATCTACGTAATAGAAATCAGCAGCATCATCGATTGCTTTCCCGTTCTCACCAACTTCCACGCGGATTTTAGTTTTGATTGTTGAGTTATGCGCTCCAGTAGTACATCGAATTTCATTCGCACTTGCAAAAGTTACACTACACGTTGTGCCGTCAATGGTAACGATATTGTCATTTTGTTTAGAACTAAAGCCTTTCCCTTTAATGGTCAGCGGTACGCCTCCCCCTGTACCACTTCTCTCAGGGCTGACTGACGTCACTTTTGACGTCATGGATTCACGGTAGGTAAATCCATTGCTTAACACTTTCGTGATATGTCCTGCTGATACTTCTACTGCACATGTGAGATCAGCACCACGTGCATCTTTATCGCTAGGAGGCACCTCACACGTGATCTGAGTGAGTGTAATAGGAGTAGCGACCGAATGGACGCAGATATTACCACATATTTTAATGGTAGTGGAGTTGCTAAACCCACTGCCTTGAAGGACTGCAACACGTCCTCCGCCGTGACCGTTTTCTGATGGAAAAATAGACGTTAAGACTAAATCGATGGTGAATTTTAACGAAGACTTTGCTTTTCCTTTGTTGTCGATGAGAAGTGTAACAGGGTAAGAGCCGGCTGGTTCCGGAGGAACAGTACATTTTATCTGGTTCACTGGTGCAACAGTCGTCTGACACAGTTTATCTCCGATTCTTACATGAGAGGAAGATATTGTGCTAGAAGGAAAGTTGCCTTGTAAAGTTACTAACTGCCCTGCCTTAGCACTTGATGGAATGATGGATAATATTTCAGGTGTGGCAGCCTCCGAGTAAGTTATTTGGCTTGGTGGAAAAACTACTTCTCCTGACTTAATCGATACTTGTGCATTTCCTGGTGGATTAGGTGGTGTTACAACTAGCATCTGGGTGAAGGTAACACTTTTGACGGTTGCTGGTTTGTTGTTGATAGATACAATGGTCTCTCCATTTGAAGTGCTGAACCCAAATCCATTAACGTGTACTGTAAGTCCCCCTTCCGTGCTACTTTCAAGTGGGTTTAATCCAGAGATGCTTGCAGTAATTGTTATAGCTTTATTTATTCCTTCTTTAAAGACTGCTAATCCGTTATTATTGTGCAGGACTTTGATAACATGTCGTCCTGCTGGGGCGTAAGCAATTCTGCATTTAACCCTATCATCGGAAATATCTGTGACTTCACATGTTGCATTTCCTGTTGTTATTACCAAATTTAGCTTGGCTGTTCCAAATCCGCTGCCATAAAGTCTCAAGATGCGGTCAGAATCGGCTGTGACTGGCGTAGATTGTACATCTTCCACTCGAGGCGTCTTGCTGTTTAAGAATGCAAAGAAACAGTCTGCCTTTGTGCAATTGCTTTTTTCCCCTCCTGCGACAACAGTTAAAGGATGTGTTCCTGAAGTACTGGCGCGTTGTGGGTCAATGACACACGTAAGGCGATCATACCTAGCACTTTTGATATGGCAGTTAGCATTACCAATTACTACAGTGTTTTGATCCAAGGATTCAGAAAACCCATCACCACTAACAGTTACTGTGGTCCCTCCTCCTTGCGACCCTGAATTTGGTGTGATACTCGTTAGACGGGGTATAACAACATAATAAGTCTTTGCTTGTCTACCATCAGTCTGAACAAAAGCTTTTCCACGGTTTGCAATGGTTACAGATACTTCATTTTTTTCTCCAGGCTTTGGATGTGTACTTATGTTCATGCGGCATGTTATGGTTGATTCATCACTCGAAATGACGTCACAAGTATGTTTACCAAACATTACGACGTTCTGACACTCGGTGGCGCTGAGTCCGCTTCCTTTTATGGTAATAACTTGTTGACTGGTCCCAATATTTGGGGTTACTTCTGTTACAACAGGAGTGTGACAATTCTTGAAGGCGAAACTCAAACAGTGGTCAGGGATGGAATCAATCGGTGGTCTTATTTGTGTTGGTTGACAATTTGGGATTGATGCTGTTATGCCAGTTTCACATGATGACGATGAAGGAGCCAGTTGTGACGTAGCATTACAATCAGCCGAGAAACCTAAAACAAGTGCCAATGTAATTTATAGCCTGCCCTAGATCTTAGGAACTTAACACAAGGCATTACGGGTGAGGGAGAGGGGACTTCAAAGGAGTGTCTTCTTAAGCTGATCAGTTATTGTCATCATTACTATCTCCCCGTGATTATATTAAAGTTTTGATCAACACACGCCATTTAACTATTAATGCTCTATTTATGCACTACATACCTGCCACTGATAATTGTAACTGATGTTCTTGTGAAGATAGCTCGCTTACTATCACCTTGCCATCCATGATCACATTACCTTCATCGTCTACTGGACCGCTAGAATAATGGTACGTACCAGCATGCAAAAACTGGAATTCATAGGAACCTTTGCTACTCCTGCTACTTTTAAACCCAATGCCATTGTACTGGCTTGAGCCTGGTGATGTCTGGTAAACCTGATACGTCACTTTGGACAGTCGAGGTGCTTCCCACTCCCACTGCAAAGAATAGGATTGATTTTATGTTTTCACGTATTACATGTTTTAATTGTTAATTATTCATTCAATTTTAGTCTACACTAACGGGGAAAATAGGAGAAATACATTAAAGGTTCTCCCCAATTAAGAATATATTAAGTATACTTTATAGAATATCAATTGCGTGGTTGGATGGACAGACACTTGGACTGATAAGATTTAAGCTAAATACCTGTACAGTGTCTCCTATGTCTATTTCGACGAGTTTCATTGACCACGCGTATCCTTTACCATACTCTGTAAGTTATAAAAATACGTGATATTAATATGCTGAAAAACAAAAATGTCGTATGAAATGAATGCAGTGCCTTAAGACTTACCGGGATGGGTGCCAAAATTGTTCACTTTTACTGTTTTGAAATTGTCTGGTGTAAGGCAAGTCACTGAGTCTTCTCTACTAGATGTCACTTTGCAAGCCTTGATGCCAATTAGGACACTGTTTTCTTCTATATTGTCACTAAATCCACTTCCTATTATTGTCAGTTTCGTATCTCCAGCAATTGATCCATTTAAAGGAGAAATGCTGTCCACTCTTAGAAGGTATTCGTACGACCGGTACGACGATGGTAGGGTCGCATAACCTTTTCCTGGTACAAATATCTTGATGCCAACAATAGCTGGTTTATTTCGAGGTAGCGTGCACTGAATTTGATTGTCTGTTACGTTAATCACCTTACACAAACCATCTCCAATGTTTATGATAACTTCTGAACTTGTGCCAAAGCCAGAACCAACAATAGTCATGACGTTACTACCACCGACCTGGCCTTTTTGTGGGCTCAGTGACGTAACAACTGGCGTTAATGCTGCGTCATACTGGAATGCACTGGATTTTTCTGCACTAGATTCTGATACAGTCACCTTCAGAAGTACTTGTCCGGCGGCATGACTTGGCGTCCGACAGGATATTTTTGACAAACTAGATTCTATGACGTCACAGCTCAAACCATCGAGTGTCACTTTCACCGTTGACTTGTCGTCACTGAAGCCAGACCCTTCGATGGTGATCACCAGACCTCCAGCCGTGCTGCCTTTATTGGGACCGACATTCTCGATTGCAATAATGTAATTAAATTCTGCATTGGAACTCTGCTGTGAAAAGGTAAAAAGACAATGACGTGAGTAAAACCGATCGTTAAAAAAGTGTTGACGTAGCCTTTGTAGCGGCGGCCATCAGTCAGAAGGAGGGAGGTTGCAGGGAGGCTGGAGGCCGAGATGGTAAGGGAGGGGAGGGTGAGAGTACCAATGACGCAGGTGGGGTAGGTGTGCTTACTTGAATCTGTCGTCGTTTTCTCCTTCGACTGGAATTGAAAACTGCATTTCCTTTTCCAGCCACGTGGACCTGGACAGCTTGTGCTCCGCCTGGTAAACTTCCTGTTCAACGATACAAATATCACGATGTAACTCAGCTCTGAGAGAACTCGGTTATTTTCCTAAAACCCTTTGTCTTACCTATGATAAATGTTAGTGTTGTAGAGGTACAAGCTATCACGTTCAGTGGAAACCCACCAATCGTCACGTGGTTCTCTGAAGAATTCCTTGAAAACCCTGATCCATTTAAAGACACCTGGGTGCCAGCACTACCAGAACTTGGCGATAAGGAATAAACGTGAGGGGTCTGGTGTTGGGTGTAATTGAAGGAGCATGCATCTTTGATGAAACAAGAACTCTTGATTCCATTAACAGTTACCACAACCTATTGATAGATAATAGTTATTAGTATAAATAAACTAGAGGACGTGCATTGTGAATGGCTACGCTATTAGTAAAACTACCACTGGTAGCGAAAAGTGTTTTGCCAAGGTTTTCCTGAAATTCGGGGTTTTGTTTATTTCCTATCACTGCCCGACACGTTTTTTTATACTAAAACAATTAGACTTCTAGCCCTCATGGGCTACGAATCAAATAGCCATTGACTCGTGTACACAATCGGGGACCGGGCCTAAGGGTATAAATATGCATGACATTACAGATATTACATAAAACTTCAATAAAGCCGATTGAATCTTACTTGTGGAACAGTGTTTGGTGTCCTTAAGAACTCTCCAGGAATAGGTCCAAGAAACAGCCGTCCGTCCTCTATAGTGTTACCACTGACAGTAGCTTGGTTACCTTTAAGACTGCTGTTAACCATTAACTGTTCATGATTGCCTCCCTCGTCAACCCACGTGATAGTCCATGTAAAGGATGAACATGAACCAGACCTCTGTACATGTAGCTTACCGAAATTAAAACGCTCTTCTAGTAGTTGTTTTAGTTGCAAATCCGTGACGTTCGCTGGAATTTCTATTCAAAATAAAAGCGAATATTGTGTGTTAACCATGCATATATCTGAGAAGACCAGCGTATAAGTTCTGAGTGTCATGTCGCGTGATTACCTTGTACTGTCTTCCCTTGAAACGTCACAGAAAACGTGCCTGTGATTGAAGGAGTAGCACGTTGAACCCGGTGGACGTGTACACGTGAATGTAAACCATTAATGACATAGGTAGCGTTGTTCGGATTGTGGGTACTGTTGGATAGCGTAGCGGCCTCAACGGCAATTAATGGGAGACCAAATCCACAGTTGGCTGGTAACATGCACACAGAAAATCGTCCTTGGTTTATTTTTTCTACTGCTACAGACTTGATAAGATGCCCACTTGGTATGGCGGGTAATTTAATCAGCTTAACTGGAAAGAAAAATAAAATCCACGTTAGAGACTGGGAGGGAATAGACCATTTCACAGTTCTCGTCACTCAACCCCAGCCTCGCTACCGTGAAATATATTCTTTAGAAATTGAGTACTGCCCCTGGAATTTTTTATTATTTCAATTGTTCGTTGAGGTGCAAATTCCTTACTTTATTGCAGGCTGAAGTCAAATTCTAAAGAATAATTACATGCTAACGAGGCTGGAGTTGAGCGACGAGAACTATGAAATGGTCTATTGTATTTCAATAGACCTTTAATCCCGAATTCGCTTGAATGATCAGGAAACAACGGTTTTAAGTTGTCTCGTGACTTGAAACCATTGTTTCGTGATCATCCAAACGAATTCGGGTAAGGTCTATGCCAGCTTGGGCGGATCCAGGATTTTGGCTAAGGGGGGGGGGGGGTAATTAATTTGCCGATATTTCAGTAAAAACATAACTTTAGGAAAATTATTTTGCATTGGATATCTTCTGATTAGGTCTCTTAGTTGTCATTTAGGGGAGGGTGGGGGGGTTAGAACAGCCCCATCACCCCCCAAGATCCCCCTAAATACAAACTGTAAAGTATCAAGAAAGTTCCACTCACCAGATGTCGAAACTTTCCCAATCCAAAATTCATCAACATAAAAGTCGTCATTAGTGTTAATGTCTTTCATTAGTCTTATTGTTTCTATCTTGTATTTAGTATTGGAAGCTGCTCTGCTTGCTATGTATGCATCGGCAGAGATGCTGTCCTTGAGGTTAATGCACACATGACGCCATATTTTGGAGACACTTGCCCTGGAATACGAGTACCATCTCCCGCGGGTTTCTTCTCCTCCAGTTAACATTTGGTAAGAAAATGTAACACTAATGTATTCACGGATCGCTCCTCGATACGCAAAACACACCTAAGAAAGATTAAGGATCGGTTCTAGCGGTTAAATACCGATAGAAAATAGAATCAATGAACTCGGTAACGGGATCAATGTGACCTACATGTTGATATCGATTGACGTCATACGCTCTGACTTGAATTCCCTTTTTGATTTCCGTGTAGCCTGTACGCCACATAAACGATGGATTCTTGAGAGATGTTCTTCCACAAAAAGGCATTTCATCTGTAACTCGTTCTCCGTACTCGTTTCCAAGTATTTCATTCTCGAAACCACGATAAAAATATGCCGACCCTAATTAAAAAAGAAGAGAAAACATCATGTTAAAAAGATATGTTTAGGTTTAATTTGGTGTATCATATTGGCTCATTTCATACCTGTTGAAGGCGATTGTGTACACTGAGTAGAAAACATGTCTTCTAGTATTTTCTTTAGGCTGGTTTCAGTTACTTTAGCAGGTATAATGGGATTGCTGGTAACTCCACCGTAACGTAACTTAAAGCCATCAGACTCTGTACCACCAGCCCGCACACGTTTTATACTGATATTGAAGCTGGTGCCATTTCCTGAAATGCTTGATGTTAACAGCTGAACACCATTAGGGTTTGAGAACGAGAACTCGATTCTAAATGTGACAAAATTGTTACGCACAGACGACGAGACGTTAACATAGCCATTTGAACGGATACTTGATAAATTATTTAGAGCTTGTTCAAGGATCCGAGGTCCAGTATCTTGGGCAAGAGTAACGGTAGGCATTCCTTGGTACATAAGTTTGAATGTATTGTTGCATCCTGAGACATTGGATAGTTTACAATGTATATTCACTTCTTGTACTTCAGTAGCGGTTTCACTAGCGTTCCAGCTATTCATGTCAATAACCTGCAAGACGTATTCAGGCATTCAGATATTGGGAGGAAGTTGGACAAAGCCTCTTTCAAAGCGAGGGTCATTATGTTTGTCCCACTATATAGTTTATTATAATGTCTTGAACAATGACAACTACGTGAAGAAGTCCGTGTGAATAAGTACAATAGTCTTATCGAACAAAAACTGGCAAAAGAGTGAAAAAGGAAAAAATAAATAAATAAAAAATAAATAAATAAATAAAATAAAAATAAAATAAAATAAAAATAAAAGTGAAAAAATAAAATAACTGCATAGCTCGAAAATCTAATTTAATGTGCTAGTTCCAGTCCTGTTTTGCTTGCTCTCCAAATAAGACGCATGCGCCTCTCGATGTATTATATACAGCTGCAGTATAAAGAGAACCATGCATGTCTATTCCTTAGTGCTTGAAACAACATGGTATTGAATTACTTCTTACCAATTTGTACGAGTGAAGGTGTTTTACTAACCTGCTTCTCGCAAAGAACTACGGATGTAGTAGTGATAGATTGTTTTTCGTCTACAGCTCCTCCTATTTTTGAGCTTGCATGATGTACTTTTTCCATACTCGTACCAATGCTAACAAAATGACCATGTGCAAAATCTGTGTGCAGAGCAAGTAAATAGACTGATTGTCCTTTAACCAAGGGAATGCGCTTTGATTTCTGTGATGTAAACCGATCCCATCTTGTTGTGGCTGAAGGACAGTTTGCAACCTTTACCTGGAACAAAAGTGCATCAGTTTGTGAACGAAGAAAGCTCTATAACGAATTATTTTCTAAGTATGTAAATAATGTCATTTACTTTGTCTTCGGGTCTTCCAGAGGTGCTCACGAACAGTTGGCTCTTGTCATCTGATTTGATATAAAACGTATAGTTATCATCCCATGGAGCTACGAAGAAACCGCTGACCTTAGAACTGTAGCCACCGGTTTTATTAAATGACGTCACATCAGGACTTGTGCTTTGACGCAAGATTTCTGAGTGGTAGTCAGATGCAGACTTGGATAGGCTTTCGATGTCTTCTAAACTGGATTTTGGGGATTGTGTCCAGATTTCACGCAGAAGACCTCGACTACCTGCGAGAAAATAACTTAAGCATTAAACAACATGGAGTGTTTTTTTTTTTTTTTTTGAATGACAAACGAATGTTACTTACCAGAATACAAGATATCAGTTCCATTGTGTGGATCAGTGATACACTTGATTTGGTTGTAAACGACTGCCTTGATTCTGCATGGCACGCCTACAATACCAACATGGAAGTACTATATAAATATTTTACCTGATAAAACAGACTTGAGTTGAGCTTTAGTTGGTCGGATTTGGAATTGTTCGGGTATTTTGAAATGACGGTGTTGTACCTTCACAAATACGACTGGACAATGGCGCATACAGCTGTAAGCACTACCGCTGACAATGTTTTCTCTTTTTTAAGGCACTTTCAGGCTGGCTTTTCACCATTTGCACAAAGTTGAAGCGGGTATAAAGAGTAAGGGCAGCACGATGAATGCGACAAACTCGAAGTATTCTTATAGTGCGGGTAGGGAGCCCCCAGTACATCGTAAATCGCCTTACGTGGATTATTTACATCATTAAATCATTTATCTTATGACACCCTAAATCTATTGTATCGACTGAGGCGATAAATCCCATATTGTCTCCACTATCACTAGTGGAGATAGCTTTTGTTTTAAATACTCATTAGTGTGCGTTAAACAGTGGCGATAATATTTATCATCACTAGTGAGAATAAATAACAAAATATGTTTTATTACCTTTTGCGTATGGTCCTACGATAAATCGGTTATGGAATGGACACTTGTGTGATAAAGGATCTATCATCGTTCGTGAAGCTTAAAGGCCACTCGGGCTTCGCCCTTGTGGCCTTTAAAGCCTGGTTCTCACTAGCGATGCAAGCATAAGCGCAAGCATCATACGCAGACTCAGTACTGCATTTATCACTGAGGTGTGAGAAAAGACAAGCACCACTAATGAGCAGTACCCTACTGAGTCTGCGTATGTTGTTTGCGCTTATACTTGCGTCGTTAGTGTGAACCAGGCTTAAGTTTCACTCGCAATGATAAATCCTTTATCACACTCGCGTCCATTCTATAACCCTTACTTATCACACTTTATACTCACCTCCAACTTGAACCTGAACTTTGTCCATATTAGTACCAAACCCCTCTCCTGTGATGGTTACCATGGTACCCCCAACTAAACTTCCCGATGAAGGATTCACAGATTTTATATCTGAAAAGTAAAGTAGCAGTTAAAATTGAAGTAGAGATCACACAGTTAGTTGTGAGTAAGTGAACTTACCAGCATGTGTCTGGTATAGGTAAAGCTGTTTATTTCCGTCTATCAGATACACGTTTTTATCTGTCTTGGAAAATCCCATCTTGTATACGATGTAGGCAACGTCATTTGATGCTAAAGAAAGAGAATACAATGTGAACTTAGTGGATCAAGGCAACAAAAATCATCGACTTTTAGCTAAATTTTCTCTTACCGATGGCCTTAGACTTTGGCTTGCTCTTGAACCAACCATAAGAACCATCAATATAGGAACCGTAACTATGGTAACAACAGGAAAATAGCATGTAATATTTGAATTAATAAAATAACAAGCGTTCTGATTGGATAAAGACCATAAACATGGTGACGTCATGTTGGTGCAGAGTTTAGTGAAAACCATTGATGTTACCAAGTTCAATTATTTTAACTTCTAAAATCTTTCTAAATTTTTGACCTTAAAATATAAATAGGTGTCGGGTTTTCAAGTATAACATGATATCCCTTAGGGTAAGGTTAGGGTTAGGTAACTTACAGTTCATTTGTTTCAGTGTTGAAGGGATCACTGACGTCAGACGCAGCGTATATCCTGAAATAAGAATATAAATTATGAATAAAAAGAGGGAAAATATAGCTCCTGTATGGAAGGGAAGTTTTTTCTTACCTTGTTATTTCTTTGTTTTCTGGATCAAAATTGTCAGAAAGTCGGCTGAATTGGTTGGTGAATATTTTCCCACTGATTATGATGGGAGTCCCTGAACAAATTTAAATTGGCAATGAACATTGAACAGAGTTTTTAACCTGGCATGTACGATACACAGTGCAATGGTACCTGGAACACAGGAAACTGGCGTTATCTTGGAAATTGTTGGAGTGGCTCGATTGCGATACTGAAACAAGAAATAGCATAACTCAGCAATATAGCAACACACATACAGCTATTTCAAAAGGGTTGAAGAGGTTGCATTGGCCGTTTTGATGTGTTATGTTTGAAACCGATAAGTATAAAGTGCTTCACCAACCAGACCAGTTCTTAGTCTGTAATGTTTTATTTGCAATGAAATTCAATTATGGGATAGATCTAAAAAATAGATCTATATCTTAGTCGGGCTATAATCTCTTCAATAGGTGGTTTACAATCATTCCCTAGAGAATAAAGTAACAATAGACACGGCCCCAATGCTGTTGGATAACACGAGAGAATTCATAAGAATCTTTTGTAACAGCTCAACCAACATGGCCGCTATGACGTCATATGAATTATCAGTTGTTCATTGAGAGCATTCCTGTGGTTAAACAGATACTAATAACCATTCAAATATAGTCTAAATTTTACTTCTAAAATTAGAGAACTTGAAGAACAGTGTTTTTGATTGGCATAGTTTGTTTGACTATAAAATATTGAATCAAAAATATGCAAATAGCGGTAGCCATATTTCGATCCGGTCAACCCAATCCACATCAATTAAATTGGATCAAGACGCACGCATCTAGACTACCGAAAATGACAACACTCTCCAGACAGGAGAATGGAAAACACTAGTGTTTAGCTTGGAGAACAAATACGGAAATTTTTACAAACGCTAGCTTCAGAACGGTCATGTGATCTCTGTGTGGGCATGCTTAAGTGAGTTTAGTGTTATCACATTTGACAACGTCTGCTAAGCGTTTTACCGTGGACGAGTTTTTGTTTTAGCAGATAAAAACTTTTCATTCGTTTTAAAATTTACCCAGATTAGTGTGGATGAGGCCCTGGTTTATTTAACGAGGCCTTAGTTTATTTAATAAGTCTTTTGAAAAGTGCATAACAATACATTAAGCCTAGCTTGACTCGTGACAATACCTGTTCCATTAACAGAGTTCGTAAAAGCAATGCATGCCGCAGTACTCAAGAGGGATTACACTTTCCTGTTTTCTTTTTCATGGACTCACCCAAAAGTAGCATTTTTGTCCACCACAATAACTAGCAACTTCTTGTTGATTGACCAGCATATACAGTTCGTAACGAGCCTCTGTTGGTATTGGAGATGCTCTAATGAAACACGTTTTATGGCTAAGTATTAGTTATGTAACATGTTAGCTAATTAATTTGAATAAATCAACCAACAGAAGGCTTAAAACTCACGGTGTCTCGCAAGCTATTCTGGCTTCAGAAACATCGGTTGGTACAACCAAACACTCAACTGAGTGCAGCGAAGACTTGAAGAATATGCGATTTCCTATGTGTGGGTTGTCAATACTGAACTGACTGGACGCAAAATCTGGTAGCGATAAAAGACATTCAAAACAATGAAAAATAATTTTTTAAAAACTTCATATAAAACGAAGGCTGTACTTACTTTCTCCATGAATGAATACCATAGTACCTCCAGCCATACTGCCTTCAGCCGGTTCAATATAGTTGACTTTAATAAGCTCTACATTAACATTAACAATGAAGCAGATTAGCAGATCTGTATCTGTACTTAGTAGTAATTATACTATTTTACTGGTTCTGTAAATGTGCATGTTTAGGTTCATTTACTCGTCATGCTATCAAAGAAATACGAGTTTCACAAATCACGCTTTATAATTTATCATTAAAATTATCACTTTTTCCTTAGGGTATCTTTACTATCATTTTTTCACATATTCTCGATCTATGCAGGCTGGTTTGATGTGATGGTCACGTGATCGTGCATTTATATAAGGACGTTATCATATATGTCCTAGGGCTGTACGGTGTCTGAACCACCAAATACGGTAACAAATATGAATCTAACAATAAATTGAAATAGAATTTATAAATATGGAAATAGAAATAATTGATATTCTGGGTAATAGTCTTGCTCTGGTTTATCTAAAACAATTGATACTTTAAATATTTATCAGTTACCTAGCAACTCAGCAACAAAAATTGTAAAAGAAAATATATACTGAAACTGTAGGAGGTAGTCCGACAGCCGCTTGAAACAAGATGAGAAAACAACATGCATGCTCTCTTTCCTTTGAAATATACCAGCAGGATGTTGAACTACCTAATGAGAAAGTTGAACATTCCTCGATCGCTAAGAAATTGGCTAATCAAGTCCTAAAAATGGTTTTCGACATTAAATCAGAAGCTATTTTGCAAGATTTTACTCATCTACGATCTTAGAGAGAGATCATAGAGAAGAATAAATGGAACTCGATTCCCACCAAGAACATCATGTTAATTTTGTCTTGTGAATACGCCATGTCAAATCTGAATGGATTCTATATTTTATTACAGTTTCACAACCACTGACAAGTTCAATAGTCCAATGATCAATATGCCGGGAGGAAAAGCTTTAGTGATGGCGAAAGCTGATGAATTGGCTTCAAATGTTTAATGTTGAATAATCGATAACATAAAAGAACATATACTTACTATTCTTACATGTATATCTTTTGAAAACGAAAATATTAACTATATTACCTTGTGTGAGATGTTTCGGCGGAATGATTGGCATTGAATGCTTGTTAAACATCAAAGAATTCAAATTCGGAAAGGCATGACATTTTTGAACATGAAAATCTTTAAACTTAGTAACGTGCCAGGAGATTATGTTCGTGTATCGTTCATGTGTGATTTTACACGAAATTCACTTTAATACGTGCTTTGCTTATAATCAAATGTATGTATCATCAAAATGCCTCATTGAGGATTCAGATTTGTTTCTTCGTCAAATTTTCTTATATTAAGTTCGAAATTCTTTTCGATCGAGCAACCGTGTTAACCTTAACAAGTACCTTACTGATCTATCTGGATCTTTATTTGGTAAACTGTTTTTACCTTTTTCGCTCGCATGGCTAAACACGCTCATAGTTTTATGCATTTACAGCGCAACTCGCAGAAAACTAAGTGTGTCTAATACGATGCGCAAGCGATTTATTCGCTTTAAAACGTTTGCCAAGATTCAAACAGAACACACATCTATACATGATATAATCTATACTTACCACTTGCAATAGCTGACAACACTGAAGAAAGACAAAAGTCGTGTTAATAGAAGTGATTAAAGTCGCACGGGTGCGATAACATGCAAACCTTCAAGTTTTTCCTACTTACCAAGACATAGAAATGCGAGGCTTCGTATGCAGAGAAACATTGTGAAAACAAATCTTTAAATTGCTTTGTTCAAACTGAAATTGGAGCAGTATTTTTCAGAATTAGTTTTGACATACTTTTCCCTTTTTCAAAGACTTGTTTCTTCTCCAGTAGTCATCAATATCTGTATAGCTAATTAGACCCACCTGCATTCAAAACATCCGTCATTAGGGAATGTATTCACTTCATTGGCTGTATTATGTAGAAACAAGAAGACTGTGACGTAATACACAAAATCTGAATTAATTCCCCTATTTCATTATGACGTGATGCCTTGTCTATTCTTGGTTTGCAATTGACGTCATAGCCGCCATGTTGGAAGAATTTGACAAAAGATTTTTAATCAGGGGCGGCGGAAGCTAAAAATATTTGGAGGGGGGGGCACTGCAATAAATAGGTTCTAATAACATGCGGCAATGGCATACGAATGTTTTGCGTTGAAATGCGTTGAATTTTTTTAGAGAAGAGACAATAAGTTCAGTTTG
>WUAP02063781.1:0-17763 GCA_015163945.2 Stichodactyla helianthus
GATCGAATAATTGCGTTCGCACTTGTAAATGCCTCGCGTTGACAGATTTTTTTGCAAAACAAACAAAACTTCGGTCTAGTGCGAACGGGCCCTTACTAAGCTAGGCCTCCATTTTCAAGCTACTCCCCCAACACACACACACACAATTTCAGAATTGCTCCACAGTCCCTGACATACAGTCATCGTTGCATGATTTTAAAAGGTGTATAAAGTTCCTGTTTTGTACTGGAAGATCAACAAACCAGATGGCTACAGCATACATAGTGGTTTTCCATGTTTTTTTGATGGTTCTGATTGCTGTGGACTTCAAGTTTATGCCATTCCGAGCCTGGAGTATCCTGGCTTGACAAAGGTGAGACTTACAGAGCGACTGAAATGAATTTTTGTTACTGCTTCAACAAAAATTATGTCAGACTCGAAGTATATTATTTTCATTTGATGTATAATGTGTTGCAGCTAAGTCCAACTGTTACGACATCGTACTTGTTAACAGACCCAGAAGCACGTGACACGGATCAAAGTGACGTAGATCGTTTCATCGCCGATACGTCACAATACGTAAAAGAGCACTTTCCTTACCTTGACCACAGGCAACCCACCATCAGAGAAATGTGTCTGTGTACGGTAATTATAGAATTTTCTAAAAATCAAATTCATTTTCGAGAATTTATAGTTTTTTTTATATTAATTCTTTTACATTTTATGGTATTTTTACCGTTCAGGTGAGTCCAGAGCGTGATTTTATTATAGATAGACATCCACGGTTCGAGAATATTGTCATTGGGGCTGGTTTTTCATGTGAGTAGATTTCTTTTCACTTCTTCCGTACCACAGGGGCGGACCAGGCTGGGAAGAGGGGGATGGGGGAATTCGTGCAATTGCCAACTACCCATCGCCATTCGCCGTTTGCCCCGTCAACCTATTTTGAAATAGCTGTATATAGTTTTGCTGATCAGTACTTTTCCCCTGGTAAGTCGCATTGTTGTTGTTGTTGTTTTTTCTGTTCCTAGGTCATGGATTCAAGCACGCGCCAGTAGTTGGGAAGATCCTTAGTGAACTCGCTCTAAATCAAACTCCTTCTTACGACATTTCACATTTCAAGGTTTCTAAATTCATCGCAGAAAAGCCAAAATCTTCCCTATAAACCACTCAACGACAAAAAGAATATCATAACAAAAATAGTTCACAAGACCAGCAATTCTTTAAACTGCAGAGCCTATTCGAAAAAAAGCGATATATAAACCTCTAAGGTCTTCAAAAATAGCTCAGTAGTGATATTCAAATTTATCTTATGCAGATAGCCAAATTTTACAGTGCGACGCGCAAAAGTATGACCACTTTTATGTATTCGCATACTTTTATGCACGGGATTTTGTACGTTAAACTGACACATTTAAATTTGAGAAGCTGTCTGGTTTTACCAAATATGGCGAGTAATAGCTCGTTTGTCAGCAAAATCCCGTACATAAAAGTATGCGAATACATTAAAAGTGGTCATACTTTTGCGCGTCGCGCTGTAATTGCATTTTATAATAAACGTACCGCTATATTACAGACAATAATAAAAGCTTACGTTAATATGCATGATGTTTAAAATTGTGTTTTCCGTGCATGGTCTTTTGTCGAACAGCTATATTTCAAAATGGGTGGTCAGTCTGTGTATAGGTCTTTCCGAAATTCAGTGGAGGACTGGAACGAACTCGTGCCGCACAGAATTTTGGGGCTGAATTTGGGGACGAGATCAAAAGGCGCTGCAATCTTGCATTGGATTCTGGGATTGATTTTGGGGACGAAATAGAGTTAATGCCTAGTCTTTCTTTGAATGTCGGAAAAGCGAATTGCAGCACACATTCACTGCTGCTTGCAGCCAAAAGAAGCAATTTACTATTCAGTTATTGTCATTTATCCGTACGTAAGACACGCCTTTCTTACGCGGTGGCCATGTTGATTGAAACAATTTTGCCCGGCAAGCCTCGTATTCAAGCACTTCAGAACGAGTTTAGCTGGGTATAAACGGAAAGGCCTGACGTATACCATTTGATATTCATGTGCCAACCAGAGACTGACAAATTAGGGAACGATAAATCGATGGAAGAGTCCTGACGACTAGAGCAATATCCATGACAAGCTGAAACCACAATGAAATCTCCAAACCGTACTCTGACTTTCTTTCATTAACGGACGAAGAAACACACAAAGAATAGCGCTGCGCGTGGGTTCTAAAAATAGCCCGCTTAATAGATGCATGACTCAGACAAACAAAATTATACTGAAAACTCACGGAGAAACATACTTTTTATTTCCTTGTATTTCATTTTATTTTATGAAACATTGCTTATTTTCAAAAAATGTTATTTAAAACCAAAGGGCAGAAATCGGACGCAAGGGGACGAAAAACATTTTTTTCTGAGGTTTGTTTGTCTGAGTTGTGACGTCACTGAAGCGCAGCGCTATTTAAACAAGCTGAATATATACTTTTCGATTGTTGGTGAGGTACCCATCCGTGGCTGCAGCTCATTTAGCATAATTCATTTATTTTATTTCCTAAGTACTCTTGTTGGGGGGAGGGGGGATTCTTCATATTTTACTATTTCTAAAATAATTTTTACGCAAAACAATTCTAAAACAGTCAAAAATATCATTAAACCGGCCTTTTTACGTCGCGTCATGCGCAGTTGTCTTCTTAACTTACCACCCAGGCTAGCTTTTTCATTCTACCCTTCTTTTCACTAAAATCGATGTTTCGTCATAGTGCCGACATTAATTTATAACGTCAGCACCATCTATACGAATCCTAAGCTTAAACAAAAATTGTTAAAATCAGCAAAAATCAATCACCAAAACATCAGATGGAAGACATTTTTATTTCGTTTTCAAAACATGATAACTGGTCGAATTACACATAGTTATTTTAACTATGAAATTACATCACATCTCGAATGTTATCCAGTACTCGCGACATGTTGAGCAATCTGCCCTTTATATCTTGCGGTTCTGTTAGCCATTTGCTCTTCTTGGTGTCGTAATAACGGTCAAGCACATTCAAAGACCAAGGGACCTTTATCTTGCGGAGCTCCTTCGCGAAAAATCTTGCAAAATTTATCACTTCGTTTTCTCTCAAACTCCCTTTCTTGTTATCTGTCGGCATCCACGCTCCCAGATAAGTCAGGAGTTTGCTTTTCTTTGTGAAGTCGGTGGCTTGCTTGAAAGCTTTCCTAACATTTTTGCGGCCCTTTTTCCTGCCGTTTCCTTTCCAGTACTTTTGTCCTCCTCGTTTCTTGTTGGGTCCCGAGGCATAGATGTGCCATTCGGCCAGCATAAATCGATCGTTCTTATAAATGTTTTTGTCAATCTCGTGGAGGTACCTGGCGGTCTTCGCTGGTGAACCTAGAATCAGAATACGCTTTGCGTTATTCCCACCCGATTCACGAATCGCTCGAACCACGTCAGCTGTCCAGCGATTGTACTTGTCTGGGTTCATACGAAGGCTCTCGTTGCAAGTCGACTTCTTTCCACCGCAGCCATCGAGCCCTAATTCAGTGAATAGATTGAAACCAAGCCTGTAGTTTCTATCTTTCAAGTGCTTCGCCACGACGGTCCACCATGTAACGTAGTTCACACGGTCTTGTTCCGTTGCGTAAGCCTCGGCGTGGTGGTGAATCCAAGAGATGATCGGTGTGACTCCTACTTCTAGACACTTATCCACCACCACCGTCAAATTCCCAAGAAACCAGTTGAACTTGGTGTCGTTGTACGGCGCCGAGTATAGGTCCGCTCTGGATCGAAGCCTGACATTCCTAAAACCTTTGGTGTAAATATCTTCGATGTTCTTGTGGTTGTATTTCGACAGTGGGTTTTCTGTTTTGAACCAGTTTGTTGCAAAGCCTTGTGCGATGACCTTTTGGTAGTCAGCCGGACTGACTGGCTGTGATACTCTTATGGCGGTTGTAACGCCAAAGATACAGGCAAAATAAAATATCAACATATTTAGGGTCCGACAGGAACTGGCTACTGATTGAGAGCTTGCGAGTTATGTCAGCAGGATATTCAAGACGGTCCCCGTTTTATGGGCTGCACTAAATACCGAGCTAAAAGTAGCCAATCACTGTCTTCATTTGAAGTCATACCAGCTCCTCTGTTTGTTTTTTCAGATATTATTTTTGTCATCTTCGTCTGCGAATTTAGATGACAAGCATTCATGTAAATTTGGCAATTGTTCGTTCAAAAACTGACTAAACCAGTTTCACTGGTTTAATCCATGCGTGGAGTATCATGTGTCACATGACATTACCTCCATAGTTACTGTTGCTACGTCTGAAAAGTTAAGACTAAGCAGGGAGATGTGAAAAGAAATATTGATTACTAAGATAAATTCAATGTTATACTTGCCACGGAAATGAAAGCTTTAAAAAGTCTCAGATCGAGAGGTGTATGTCCTTTAGTTGTCGGACCTGCTCTATTCCTTTTGGAAAAACGTGTACGCCCTGATTGTTGGCGCTAGCAGATTTCGTAGGCTGTGAAAAGCTCGCGGCACGAATACGGTCGCGACACGGTCAAGGCACGGCAAGACACGTCATTTTAGAAAATATCACAAACGCGGCAAGGCACGCTTATGGCAACGATCGTAACCTGCTTTAATAGACTATTATTATTAACGACCTCTATCAAAGTAGCTCAAAGCTATTTTCAGAAAATATTTTAAAAATTCGTCTGTCTCCATAATCTACGCACGCTACCCTCCCTCCGGCCCCCTCTTAAGCAACTGTTAGTGGGTTCCCTGTGGTACAGCATGGAATGGCGGCCATATTGGTAGGGCAGAACAACTTTTGTGTGACTGAGTTTAGATGAGCGTTGTATTCGTTCGTCGTTGGATTGTTGCTTTTCTTGTTGCTCTGGGGGTTATTTTTATCATATCTTTATCGCTTAGGAAGGTTTGTTAATGTTCTAGTTATTTGAAATTGAAAAAACATTTAGAAAATCTTATCGAACCTATGTTTTTTTATTCTCGGTTTAAGCTTAATACATCGAGTTTACTAAAAGATTTCGGGAATGTTTTGTGTCTTATGTCTTCGTTATTTAGTCAAATGACGAGCAAGATCTAGGTGATACGCCAAGCGAGTCGTTTGAATGGATTGATATCGAGAATCTGACAGAATACAGACAATGTAGGAATTCTATACAAGGCGCATTCCTGATTGTTGACGAGAGAGGTAAGTCTCCACTGTTACTACAGCTACAAGGCTTATGTGTCAAGAATTAGCTTCAAACAATTTTTTTGGGTTGAAAAATCTCAATAATAAAAGATAAAATAAAAAAATATTCTCACAATTATTTTCACATAATTTTTCCCTTCTTTTTCTTCTTTTTGTTCCCATGCATCCATCCTAATTCCCAGTCTAATTCAATTATATCAAACAGTTATGTCTAAAAAATCTTTTATTGCAGCCTAATTTATGGTTTGTCTTTGAATTTTCTTCAAGGATTTGTTTGTGAACGAAGTGACTTATCAGCTAGTGGTTGTTGCCATAGTGATGGTGACAGTACGAAGCAGTTCTACTGTGGTAACTGTCAAATGAACAACTGTTGTAGTATATTTGAGCACTGCGTATCTTGCTGCTTAGATCCTAAAAAGGTAAGTTTGTTTTTGCAATTCATTATTATTAGATAGGATGGATTGTAATGCACTGCCTTTACTGTAACTGCTGTAATGGTGGGTTCACTCCCTGGACCTCCTGCCACATATGAGTAGAGTTGTTTGTCAGTTCTCCCCTGTCCTTTGAGGGTTTTTCTTCTGGTTCTCTGGTCTTCCTCCATCTCCAAAAAAACACCTAAATAAATTCCCTTTCACATTCACCTTACATTGGAGCCTAGCTCTGTTGTCATTGACCCATGTTGCTAAGTTTAATAGAATAGATGGTATGGTCTTAGGAAAAAACAGAAGATAACATGTACCCCCCAATTCCTGATCAGCAAGGTAGTTTCAGATTTCCACTTCTGTTCTTGAGGTCTCCCAATCTTTCCCTTAGCTTTGTAAGAAGCATTTATCTGATTGAAAAACTCAGCCTGTGTATGCATGAATGTGTATTTGTGATCATAAGCTTGATGTAAGGGGTTAACTTTTATTATTTTGCAGTGTTTGGCAAATTCGTAGGGGTGGGGAGAGATGCAGAGGAAGGGTTATATATTATGTGGACTGGAGTTTCTAAAACATACCTTTTGGCCAAACATGAAAGGGGATTAGGTGAAAGATGAACAAAGTTTATTAGCAGTGTCTTAAAAGATTTCTCTTATAGTCTCATGCGATCTACCCGTACATACATGTACATACTCTAGTTTTCCCACATGTCGATGTCATTAGGACATCCATTTATTGTTGTTTATATTGTTATTAGAAAACATTATTACAAGAAGTGTTCAATGTGTGGAGGGCCAGCACAAATGTGATCTACAGGTCCGTAAAAGATCAGTTTGAACTGTGCTTAACCAAATGCAGAACATCTTCCAAGGTAAATAGTAGTATCAAATTAAATTTCCCTTTCAAATTTTACTAATAACAGTTCATTTATGACAGTAAGAGATTTATGGCAGTTTCTTCTGTTTTTCAGAGTGTATGGCATGAAAACTCCTACAAAGATAAGAAATACAAATATTGTTTTGGTCTGACTCCACCAGAATTTGCACCATAAAGCTACCATAATATTATTAGTATAAGAAAATAAGTTAAAATTCTCAATGTAGTTTTCATATTAATTAGATTGTTTGTTTGAAAATCTGAAATTCACAAAAATTATAAAAGAAAGAAACAAAAAACAAAGTTTCTTTCTTACTGTTTTAAGTTTCAAAGAAACAAGGTATTTTTCTTACCAAGTTATTTTTATAAAAAATTCAAGGTGTTTGAAAATATTACAAGGTTTATTTTTTACTTTGCATTGCAAATTTTTTAAAAAGTGTATACCGTAAATCATAGGGTTTAGGATTTAAATGCTTTGTTATGTAATTAACTTTAAAATTTTAGACATTTACTTGAACAATCAAATTCAAAGTTTTCTCATCGCCAAATTATATTGTACAGTAACGTTATATACATTTACCATTGATTGTAAATAGTTACAAGGAGATGATATTTATATGTATTATAATGCATTGAACTGCTGGTCAAGATGAATGCATCAGTTAGAGGTCCATATCACTGCCTGTGGCTAAACTCTGGATATTCTGAAACATTGCTTCCAAACTCACCGTGGCATAAGGTAACCACTGTAGCAATTTTTGTACCCTATTACTGGTTTATTCGATCCTCCCATGTTTCACTCTTTCCTTCCCAATAAATTATAATAATAATTATGAACTGGTTGAGAATAGATTTCAAGTACTTAATTTTAGTTTTAAAATTAGTATTCTTTATATTCTGAAGAAATCCTTTCCTTAATAAATTATGCTCTTCTTTCTTTGGTTTCTTAAATAAAATCTTTTTTTTTATCTAGATTAAAGAAGCTATTAACTTATCGTTTGTACAAGAAGTGAAACAGTTACCTCATCAAACAGAGCTTACTTCTACTATTCTCAAGCTGTTGGGACCACAATTTGTTGACAGATATCTTGTAAATGAACCAATTAGTGCTGTCGATTCTCCGCCCTTGTCAGCTGTAAATAAGAAAGACATCCAAAAACAGGCTGAAAGCTGGCTAAATGACAGGCTGGTAAAGATTATCAAGAAATTAAAGTTGAAAAATTGTGATTCTACCGAGGATGGTGATAAAGAACTGTCAAGAGATTGTCTGGAGTACATAGAATTTGGACGACAAGTTGTGTATCGAGGGATGGATAGAGCGTTATCTACAGTAGAAAAGAATAAGGATTTTATGGTAAGTAAATTTAAAGAAGTTGCAATGAAAATTGCAGTATATAACAATAACATAATTTCAAAAATTTGCGTTGCCTTGTACAATCTACATGGATAGTAGGTTCATAAAGTAAAACAGGGTAGGCTGGCAAAAAAGGGGGGTCACAATGGTTCAGCCTGTAAATAGGGTGGGTCAAGAGAAAATGAGCACTAGTTAAGGGTGGTTATCAATTCTTGTGCCAGTGTTTAAGGGGTGTATCATGTTAAATCAATGCTAAGAAAATGAGTGGGCCACTTTAATTATAAATTTTATTTTACCAGCCCATGCCCCTTTTAATTTATGACCAGTCCCTAAAAACCAAAGGATACTGTAGGTGCTCTTCAAATGTAATGGTGATAATGATTGTGGTTATTTGATTCCTTTAGGATGATCAATGTTTCGCCAATGGAGTGCTGATATCAGGACATCAAAGTGAGGCTTTAGGAGCTGCAGTGTCTTGTCTGATAAGAAAGCAACCATCTTGTTTGAAAAGAATATCTCTACAGTTAATCGGAAGACAATTACCCAACACACTGCGACAGCTCATATGGAAAATAAAAGTCTTCAAGGTTGATTCATTATCAGAGATTGGTAACTCACACATTGATGAGTTACAAAATCAATTCACAACAGCAGTAAAATGGGGCAAAAGAGAATTAGGGATTGATCAACCTACTTGTTCACCTATTGATGGTATTATAAGGCATGCTGTTATGGAGATATATAGCTTGGTACCTTGTATCCAAGATGGGAATATGAGAAGAGTGTGTGTTACCAAGGCAACAGAAGCATTAAACATTTTGTATGTTCATAGTAGGAACTATGAACCTCATTATGCTCTGATATTGTTGCCATTAGTGTGGACATACTCTGGTTATTCTTCAAAAGCAGGTACATGTTGTATAGTTTTAAGGTGCTGTTACATGAGATGATCTGCAACAAATGATTTTTCACCCAACAATGTTGCACAGAAAACTGTTCTATGTAACACAGTATGCAGAACAATTTTCCATGCAATCTCTGTCACAGCAACATGTTAGGAGTTTGAATTGCCTTCAAAAAGTCATCGTTGTGAATTCTGCTATATTCCCATCTGCTACATTACTTTTGGAAAACTGTGATTCCATATGCATAAAGGATTTGTGATGTACTGTGGAATGCTGTTCCACAGGTTATAGATTCAATCTGCTTGATTCTTTTGCAAAAGTGTGTACCCACAACATTGTGGAAACATTTTAATGAGAGGGCAATTCTGAGAAAAAAGGGCAGGGGAATCACCATTTAAGCCAAACAAAACAAAATTCTCCAACTGCAAAACCAAAATACTGCATTTCTTTCAGATTTTACAGGCCAAAATCTTGCCGAACATTTGTACCATTTGCTTAAGAACTGCTTTCCATCAAGAGTAGACATTTTTGCCATTGCAGACCGAGTTATCACTAGGCTTCAAAAGGATGACCCCCAGCTGTTTGATCACTTGATCAGCAGTATGCAGAAGAATGTGGCATTCGACCCTAGGGAGTTCTTGGTCAATTTCATGCAGAAGGAGAGAAGAAGGGCTTTAGAAGTGAAACAAAGTTCATCCTTGGATGATGGGATGATTGCAACAGATGACAAATCACTGCTTTCACATCCCATTATTTTTATTCGGAAATGGGTCGGAGAGGTGGGTAAAAATAATAAGATATAATATCATTTGTTTTATGAGGGTAAATATATTGTACTGTAAATGAAGATCCATTATGTCAAAAGCCCAGTGACAGTTCGTTGATATTCATTTTGTTTTTTTCAAATGAATGTGATTTGCCCTAGTAGTTTTATCAAATTAACTTCATTAATATTCTGTTTTCTACCAGGGTTTTGTTGGTATTCTAGACCTTCCTGCTATACTCTTCATTTGGGACCAATGTTTCCTTGGTGACTGGGAGCCATCTACTATAGAGAATGTGTGTCTGGTCCTACTGCAGTTATTACGACCAAAGTTGATGGTGGCAGAGGATTACCATGGTATAAAGACAGTTTTGCTTCAACATCCCCATACATTATACACACATGATATTCAAAGAGGACTTGTGTACCTTGGCAATGGTGGTACACTCCAGGATGTTGGTAGTAGTGTTAGACAGTAAGTAATAAAAGGTCTGTTTTTCATGTGATTTGCTAGCTAATGCTTTAGTTCACACTTCTTGAAACAATAACGGTTATATGATCATGATTGACATAAATCTAGCAATGATACAATTACCTTTTTTTGCAATGTATTTTCTTTAGGCCAAGTCAGCCAGAAACAGAACTCAACAGCCTGAAAAGCTCACTGCACAGTAACCAAACATCAAGGGCCAGGACTCCAAGATCTGAATCTAGAAACACTACTGTCACAACTGATGACCAACCAGATCTAGGAGAACTGTCGGTAGAGAAGAGGATTTTTGATGATTCTACACCAGCTAGGATCACTAACTTTGAATCCTTTGACCTCTACATTGATGAAGTAAGGTTCATTCCTGACAATGCTACAATTGTCAAGGTAATTAAGTACTCCAATGAATGGTTTGAAGTTGATGTTTGTCTACTCCAACATTAATAGACCCCTTGCAGCAATTCAAAAAGCAGTTCAATTTGGAGCCACAAAACAATAGAATTTTATTCTCCTGAGAATCAAACACTGAATTGCTGGGAATAGGCCTTTTGCAACAAATTATCACCTGATTGTAACTGGATGGCAAAAAAAATTTATTTCATTTATTTAAGACAACTGTCACTAGATTTATAAAGCTGTTAATGAAATCTTTTACAGAATACGTTTCTACCCTTTTAACACGCTTTTGATCTTAAGATACTAAGCATTTTAATGTTTGTTTGCCATCCAGTGGAGCCTTCCCCAAGGGACGGTGAGCTCAATTCATTCGCTATTGAGGTCATATATCGTCATGGAATCCATCGTCATGTGACTGTTTGCTGCAAAAGGCCTATTGCTGCCAGGGATCTTTTGTTTCGTGGTCATCCAACAGGAATTTGGGGAAGATCTAGATCTAGAGAAAACCCTGTTTAATTTCTTACTCACTTGTTTCTTACTCATGAGAGGTACTTTGCATAAGTAATATATACAATATGAGTGGCAATTTTGTATCTGATACAACATCGCCTGCATGCATATTGTGTATTGCTTATGATAAATCTGGGTTAGCTGTATCGTGTTTGACTAAAATTTTGAACATACATGTGAATTTGGCTGAGAAAATCAGCTTTAAAGTTTATGCAAATCAGGATGATACTGTATGAGATATACAAGCTCCTCCACGCTTATGATTTTCTATTGTCTTTGCCTCACTAATTATTCATGAGTATTATAACTGTAAATAGAATTGTACCAAGAGAAAGGGAAGAACTATTGTGTTCATCCAAATTACCCCTAAGTTCATGGGTTGTAAGAAAGAAGTGTTCGAGGGACCTGGCATCAATCCCCTCTCTAAAAAAATTTACACTAATATTTTTCCAGGTTACAGGTAGAATTCTCAGCCCTTTCTGGAAAAAGCCTAAATCTCTTGACATTCCAGATGTAGATGCATATTGTAAAATAGATTCACCAGCTCGATGTCCTCAGTTTCATTTCCGCTATCCAGTGTCCTGTCCTCACAGTGGTATTCCAGGTGACAGTGTGGTAATACTCAGGGTGTATACGGTAGATGTGGATACTGCAGAGTTAGTTGTCATTGGCAACTGTGCTATAAACCTTTATAAACAAGAATCTGATGATAAGGTACATATGGCATGTATTTAATAATTGTACATGGCTGATTTATATTTTTGCCCTCAGGCTAAAATGTTACTGTATTTGGTTTGCCCAACCCATAATATTTGCTGTGCCGGTCAATTAGCTGTCGCTATATTTCCTCACATTGAATCATATTCATTGAATATCATACTTTAGTAGACGGGAGGAACTTTGAAGTTTATTTTGTGACAATGGCCATATAGGCCAAAATATCATTGCTTTGAAACAATATAAGCTTGTGTGTCTATACGAAAGGCACACAAGCCTTTGACCAAAAAATCGGCTTCAATCCCCTCTTTTCCTTGCTGCTTTCATCAAAAGGATGACGGAAACTGAAAGCTGGATGCTTTTAGTTTGTGCGAAAAATATTAGGACACAGGATTGGCCTAACAGTTTCAAAGATGACACCAGATTGCAACCTGCCCTTTGAACTAGCGCTGCATCTTGGGCCTTGCAAAGAGAAGGCTACTGGGCAGCACTTTAGGGAATTGTTTTTCAAGCTTCCCCATTGTGCAATGAAAATGACAAATACAAAGCATGGATGGGAAACAATTGGCTGAATAAATTTATAAATACTATTAATGTGTAGTTCTATTGGAGGGATATTTTCTGGAAAATAATATACTGGTATATAATTATAAAAACAACTTATTCACGAGAAAACACCTAACCTTCAGTGAATATATATGTTATTAAACAGCTGGGAGATCTGTATTGAGAAAATATTAGTCCAAGGTCTGTTTTCAAGACTGAGGGCAAATGTTTTCTCAATACAGACCGACCTAAGCTGCTTAATAATGTTTTTATTTTTTCTGGTCTGGAATTTGTTCTAATTAACATTTGAGTGAGCAGTCTGGATGAGCCAGTCCATACTGAGAAAAAAAAATGGACCGGCTAACCAATCAGCGCATGAGATTCACTAGGATTCTGGACTGGAAAAAAATAAACACCATATATGATACAGTTTTATTATGAGCAACTCTAATCACCTGTGTGACCTTATAATTTATTTTACATATGATTATATTTTTCCCTTCTTGTTCCATGTGCCATTTCTTTATTCTCAGTTTTGTATGTCTTTAAGTACTCTTTAAATGTGGGTGGCAAACAGCTACGGTTGAAACATCAGCTGCCATCTTCTGTATCAAGGCTTGACGAGAGCCTCTTCAAAGTTCCAGCTAGTGTACCTGTAGTTACACTTCTTGTCAGGATTTTACCACATTCTGAGGTTTGTAGAATTTACTGGACACCGTTTTTGTAAGTGGACTATAAAAACTTTGACGAGAGCTGAGAGTTGTACGCTCAAAACAGTTAATATAGTGGTAGTGTGTGTGAGTGATAGTGCACCCTGAAGGTCCTCAAGAATTTGCTGTTATATTAATGCAGGTTTTTGTTGAAGCCCCTGGATATTCAAGTGGATATTATGACAGCTTAGCATTCATGCCTGATGAATCTGAAAAAAGAATCTACAGTCACTATAAGTCCTTTGAACCCTACCCTCCCACAGTGCGAGAAGCAATAAGAGATGTTAGGGAAGAAGAGGAACAAATTAACATGGCTGGTAATGATTTATATGTTTATAAGAATGAAATGTGTAGAGTGAGTGTAAATAGTGTGATTGTCTGGGCCAGAGTAGATTTTAGAAATAAGACTGTTGGTTTTGACCAAGTGAAAGTCATCTTTATAGCCAAGTGAAAATCATTGATTTTTTACATTTTTTAAAAAATGTTTTATTAAATCCTTTTTTCCATTGGGTCTACAGTCTTATGTGTCTTAGAACTGACTTAATTCTTTTCTTTTGCATTACTATTTATATCACTATGTTTCATCTTATATTATTTCTAACTTCATTGATAAGGATGTTTTGCAGTGTTATTGCAACATTGTCTTTTTTTTATTAGTCTTTTAGAAGTTTCTTATGGATATTAAGAACATTTAGACAGAACAATTTTTGTTTTATACTTTTATTGTCTAAAAAGCAACTTTAATTTCTAAATTTGATTACAGCAGTGGTTAGTTAGTCTAGAAATTTTGATTTTGATGATTCCAAGTGTTTTTCAAGATAATAGAAAATATCCTTTGATAGAGGCATTGTATAGGAACTGTTGCATAGAAAGGGATGCATGTAAGTGGGTAACCCTTTCCTGAACATTCCATGACAAAAATACTAGAATATAAAGTACTGCCCCTTGGAAATTCCAATGGCCATACAATTATAATTACACACCATAAGATCTGAATCAAGGCTCTGCAGAACAATGAAATAAGCAATCATTTTATTCTTCTGTTTGCCTGGAACTTCCACTCAGATCTTATTATTAATGTAGTGTATTAGTAAACTAGTTATAATTAAATTAAAGACTTTTCCCCCCCTGACTTTATGATTCTTTACAATTTACAGAGGAAGAAATTTCAGACCAGGAAATAGAAAGATGGTACAAAAAGAGAATGAGAAAAGAGCAGCTTGACAGAAAGCCTGCAAAGTCATTAGAACTGATGCATATTGTACAGTATGATCAGAAACATGTAAGCATGCCAAGCAAAAGATTGACTGGTAAACACTTGTCAAAGAGCACTACCTTACGGAGCAGTCATTATTTATGGTGGGGTAGATGGTGGGTAATTTTGAGGAGGGGTTATGACATTTTGGAGGCTTCTGAAGGAAGGGTTACTTATTTTCCTGGGCAATTGAAGGAGGGGTCACAAGAAAAAATAAAGCAGTAAAAGAAAGTTTTTTAACTTGTCACATTGGGAGAAGATCATTCATTTAATAGGTAACATATTTCTTGTATCTACGGCATTTTTCAAAGATAAATCAATATGTTATTGGTATTATTCATCACAAAAATATACTGTAAACAAAGTATCCCAGTTAATAGTTTATATAATGTTTTATAGTGGCTGTCATTGTATGTGCTGCAATTATAATAAAGTTGTCAAATGTAAAGCATACCCCAGAAGGAAGGGCCATGAAAAACATTTTTAAGGCAAGGGAGGGGTTGTGAAAATTTATGAATTTGATGCAAGAAATCACCCACCTCCTACCCCACCATAAATAATGACCACTCCCTTATGCCACTAGATATCCCAAGTTTTGCTCTTTTTTTCTGATGTTCTTGGCAAGAAAGACTGGCAGAAAATGCCACCATGCAAAACACATTTTGCATCCTTCCCCATTGAAAACCAATCATCAAATCCCTGTAAAAGTTTTCAATGTCCGTTGACATATGGTCAGAGCTTGAAAGTCCAGAGAGAGAGACATTTGTGAAGTTCAGTTGTTCATTTAATAAATAAGAAAATGAGAAGATTTTGATAATGAAACATTTTAACTGAATATTTCAGTTGTTTAACTGAAAAAAGTTGAAAAACTAGCTTAAAACGTTTAAAATTCAATAAACATCTAAATTTTCAACTGCCAGCTGTGATCTTCGTCAGAGACTAAATGACTAATTAATTCACTGATCTTGTTTTTCAGTGAATTAATTAGTCATTTAGTCTCTGACGAAGATCGCAGCTGGCAGTTTTTCAACCTTTACAGTTAAATTATGGACACTGGCTTTATTTCAGTTGTTGTTCATTTGTTTGGACTGAGCCATAGGCAAGGTCTACACTAATGTGCAAACAAACTTGGTTGGAAATGATAATCTTATGGTGGAAATAAGTTAAGAATGTCAGCTCTATTTTACATTTTATGAAGAGATCTGGAATGCTGTTCCAGACTGTAGGAGTCCACCAATCATATCATTTTCTTCTGGACCAGCTTGCCATATAGTAACATATAATGTAACTGTGTAGAGTATTCTTCTAATTTTCTATTTTTTCAGGGTTTGTGTTTTTCAGTGGAACAAGCCTTTGGTCTTCCCAGTGCCATTTTTGTCAATGTCATAGCATTTGTAAGTGAGGGCCCTACTGCTCGTATAAAAGGCAAAACTTCAGAAGGTTTTGCAGGAGAGGAGATCTCGTTAACCAACAAGAGAGACTTTGAAAGTCTTCAGAAATCGCCCAAATGGCTAGATGATCCAAAGGTATAAAAAAAATTGTCATTCTTCATATTTGTTAATAGTATATAAAACCTAAATTGATTCTCAGCTAACAGTAGCTAAGGTTCCTCAACATTTGTTCTTGTTGTCATAGAAAATCCATCCTCATTTGGACCCTTTGTCCAGCCTTGTTTTACTTTTGTGTTCTTCGGATGCATCATATGAACCAAGAGCTGATCGTCAAGGACCTGGTTCTGTTGTGAAAAAGAAGGGAAGGATGCTATCTCTGGTACCACAGGGGTGGACAGTCCTGCCACTCTTTAACAAGTATGTATCCCCAACCCACATCCACACAAAACACAGAGAGTATTTACTGAGTTGGAGCCAAGGACCTGAGTGAAAAGGTATAAAAAAATACCTCTCATGCTAAGAGACTGTATATTTTAATGGCAAGAGGTTTTGGCAATTACCTGGTCATGATGGGATAGTATTATAGAAAGGTTTACTCATCACCCAATGCATGTACTAAGCAATTATTGGATGAGGTTGAGCATGATATCACAAATCGTCTAGACCAAGACCAAATTTTTCTGCAGATAATACATTTATCAGTTTGAGTTCACACACTATCTAGGATTAGCTGAATGTTGTTAGCCAGTCAGTGGTGAGATAGTAAAATGTATTATGATAGTGGAATTGTGGATGCAGTACAAACTTTAATAATAATTAACAGTTTGTCTTTTTGATTGCATTTAGAAAATGTGTTAATGGTGGCTTGCATCATATTCCTCTGTTTGAAGACAAACCCTCATCAGTAAGTTTTTGCCTAATTCCTGTCATCATTAATCGTATCACTCTCAGAAGCCTGTTCCTTTATTCTTTGATTACTGAACTAGAAATAATGGAAAGTTATAGTGCTTAGAAAGGAGGTTATTCCGGGCAAAAGACCCTTGGAAATAAATTCAGAAAAATTAATTTCCGACCTCGCTGGGATTCGAACCCACGACCTTCGGATTTGTACTACCGATGCTCTACCAGCTGAGGTACAAGGTCAGACTGGGAGCAGGCTGGGGTGAAATAGATGTTAGGTCGCAGTAATTGAAATGTAATTATGTGAATATGAAGACCACGTAGCACTTTGAAATACATGAACTAGAAATAATGGAAAGTTGTAGTGCTTAGAAAGGAGGTTATTCTGGGCGAAAGACCCTTGGAAATAAATTCGGAAAAATTAATTTCCGACCTCACTGGGATTCGATTGCGACCTAACATCTATTTCCATTATTTCTAGTTCATGTATTTCATAGTGCCACGTGGTCCACACGTTCATATCTTTGATTACCGTATGTGCTAAGGATCCTAGTAGATATTGTTACATGGGATTTGCTGGTGCTTTTTTTCGGGTACCTCATGCGAAAAGTTGATGCTGTGTAACATGTGAATCATCCATGTAACATCACCTTCACATGGCATTTACTTTTTGCACAACGGCATGTCATGAAAAATCTTTGTTGCAAGTTGTCCCATGTTACATCACCTTAATCTTATCTTTCCAGTCTTTCATGGAATTCTTGTCAGCTCATCCAGGTGACATCAGCCTATACCAAGCAATCCAGCAAGATGTCCATAAATTGCAGGTCAGTTAAAGAACCATTAAAATTAAAAGATCAAAGACTGAAGGGAATGATTTGAAAGCATTTTTGTTTTGATTAGGTCAGTTTGCCCTGGACTAACATAAATGCCAGTTACAGAAATGAGTGGGACAGGTTAATCACTAAGTTAGAGCAAATTTTGTTTGACTGTGAAAAGCTCACAGCACAAATGCAGTGTGGACATGGTCAAGGCACAGCAAAGGATGTCAAAATTTTAGAAAACTTCATAGTTGCCACGAGGCACACTTATGGTACTGATCATGTGAGCTTAGCTTTCCACAGTCATACAAAGTCTGCTTTAATATTAAAAAATGGTCAACACTCAGTTTAGGTCTTTCATTGTGCTTCCATTGAGTTATGGATGTATGCTGGAAGTTGCTTAGCAAGAGAAGCAAAATTAAGGACGTTCGCGGGCAAATGAAGTTGTGATGTCATTTTTATGAAACTTGGCATGCAGTTACCTTAACATATTA
>WUAP02063892.1:7303-17761 GCA_015163945.2 Stichodactyla helianthus
TTTTTACCCACCCCCTTTGTGTTTCTTTTGGGGTGGGTTTTTAGGTTAAATTAAAACTTTCCCCCCCCCCCCCCCCCCCCCCCCCCCCCAAGGAAAAATTATATTTTCATTTAGCAGAGGTTCACAACAAATTTTCATTGTTGCCAGGAGTAGAGATGTTGGTTGTATGGTAGTAACATGAATAACATCTGCTTTGCAACCTGCAGATGTCAACTGTCAAAGTCCATTTTTCTCATGCTGTAATTGGGCGAGTATCACTTGAAGTTTAAAAAAATTTGCTGTCTCCCTGGTGACAGCTCCAAGCAGGAAACAGTAGAATTTATTGATCAGTAATAACAAAACCAGAAGCTATGTCACTGGAAATGCAACCTTGATTGACCTTTGAAGGAACAATTTTTAGCACTGCCTGTTAACTTTTTGCTTTTTGTTCTTTGACAGTTGGTATATAACAAAACACTTATTTACTGTGACCTCAGGAAAGCAGTATGCTTTGTGGTTCCAAGACCTGATACAAAACATCAGGTGTCTGGGCCACAAAACATACTGCTTTCCTGAGGTCAAGTGTAAATATCACCATCCAATTTTGTTGCTTGTATATATACCTTTTATCTTCATGATTTGTCTATGGTTTAAGCATTATTAATGGTAAAATTATTATTACTGTACCTAAAGGAGAGCAAGCAAAACAGTTTTTCCTGAAGTCCAACCTCCCTCCTATGGTTCTGGGTAAAATATGGTAAGCACTTGATAGAATATCCTTGTTTGATTGTATTTATACTCGTTGTGTATTACAAAGATAATAAATCAGGATATACCACCATGTCTAGACGAAATAAGAGTTGTAGCATTAGACAGAAAGGCCTGGAAAAATAAAATGTTGTTGCTACTTGCTGCTCCTAACTGCCTAAGGTTTATGAGCACACATAAAGAAGAGAGATGTTTTACCTTCCATGGACTATAACAATGATGACTATGAATAGAAATTATAGTGTCAGATTAAGATAATTTTTTTTATAATGTATCATAGGAGTCTGTCTGATCTTGACCGTGATGGCAAAATGACAATGCAAGAGTTCACTGTTGCAATGCACCTTATACAAAATAAACTGAAAGGAATTGAAGTTCCAACTGTCCTTCCAAATACGCTAAAAATGACATCATTACCAAGTAGCAGCCAAACTGGCAAGATGGGTAGTCCACGGGGTGTATCAAATGGATTTACTAACTTGTCAGGAAGTATGACTGTACCTAAATCATCTGGTATCTCCAGCTGGTCAGGAATTAATCAGCCAAGTGTATCATCAGCAGCAACGTCTGGGATTTCCTGGTCAGGAATAAACCAATCAAATGTTTCGTCAGCATCTGGTATTTCCTGGTCAGGCATTAATCAGTCAACTATATCATCGACATCGTCATATGGTGTTGTGCCAACACAGATGAATGCTTTAGGATCACTTTCAATGTCATTCAATATGGGAAACGGAGGAGGATTCAATACGCATACAACTAATGTAGGATTTTCTAATGGTCCAGGTATCATGACTAGTAGTGTACAACCACAATTAACCCAGGGAAATACTTTACAAGGAACAATAAATACTGCACCTAATACAAAAGTAATCACTCCTACAGCAAGACTTAAATTTAACCAGATGTTCAAGTCACTTGATTTCAAGAAAACTGGATTTTTATCAGGTAATTTTGTAAAACAAAAAAAATTAAAAGATTGTCAAGTTGTAATGTTTTCCCATTTCAGACCACTAATGAATGTGTTTGCTACATCCACTTCAATACATGTATATATATTTTCCAAAGTGGAGAATATATGACCGTTATCTGTAATGGGAAAACATTCTGATTGCGAAGTTTGTTCTGATATTAATTCTATTCTTTTGCATTTGCATGATTCATGCTGTGGTATTTGGTTAAAAGCCACAGACCTAGAAGTATGTCCATAAACTGTCTTCTATAAATAAAGTTGAACAATGTCCACGTCTCATTGTACTGTATAACTATAGTAATTGTTCAAACATTGTGTGATTAACGATCTGCATGTACACATATTTACCAATTAGGAATTGATTATCACTGACTTCAGCCTCGGGTTACAGAGGAATTATTACCAAATCAGATACTATTAAGTAATACAAGGCAGCTTAAATTCATTATTATTGTTTTTTTGTATGTTGCTGTTGATAAATTTCTTATTTACTAAAGTGTTATTTTTATTTTTATATGACAGCATTTTTGCAACTAGGTGTATGTGAAGTTTACCCATACCATGCATACATGTTTGTGAGAGAAGGATGTATTAATTATTGTCACATTATTTGTAGGTGAGCAAGCCAGGAGTGTTTTGATCCAGTCAGGTCTCTCACAGACGATATTAGCAAAAATATGGTAAGATTGTTGTAACAATTTATAATGTATTGATTTCAACAAGGCCTATGAACTTTTAACAATGTATACACCTGTTTAAAAGGTTGTTGGCCGGAGATCTGAAATCTGAAAGCCGTCTTTGAGCAATGACCTGCATTGGAGAATTATCTGGCTCAGATTTGAGATTTCAGAATTGCCAACCAACAACCTTTTTTTAAAAATATAGGCCTAAGTCATTACAACTGTTCTCACTGTAGGCAAATGTTGTGTTTTCTGTTGTGTCATCAGGAGTTTATCAGATTTAGATAAGGACAGTCAGCTAAATATCGAGGAATTTGCCCTGGCAATGCATTTTGTTGATATGGTGAAACAAGGACAACAATTACCCAATCAGGTGCCTCAGGAGCTTCTGCCCATAGGTTATCAGGGTAGAGCACACTCTGATAGCGTTGGTAGTGAGGGAAGAGACAGATCTGGTAGCAATGTTAGTCTCGATGGCAGATCAAGGTCTGGAAGCATGGCAGATGACAAGAGGATATGTAAGTACTGCAGAATCCACCAAACCGTGGTTTTGTTTGAAAAATTCCTATGATGGGCCCACCCACAAATGCACATGACTCTGCCCACAAATGCAGTTTCTAAATACTCCATTATTGCTCTCTAAACATTTAAACATTGATGGGAAAAAGTGACACTTTTCTTTGATCTCTTTAATCAAATTTCCAAAATGTATATCTCTCATAGAATACTCATCTAAGAATAATGTCTTCCACTTTTCTTTATCCTTTCTGCCATTGTATTTGATTTTGAACTCATATTTTCTGATTCCCAACTTTTTATCTAGTTTAACTAAGTAACACATTCCTTTGTATTTGTGGGAGCAGTCACAGACGTTTGTGGGTGGGCCCAACATGTGAATATTTTCCATGTAACAACTGTATGCATACATGTATAGATATATTGGTAATATTTACTACCAAAACAGGTAGAGTGTGAATTGGGCTCAAGAAAACACACTCGACGGTGACAACAAAGATAAAGTCGTGTGATAAATTCCTGCACTCACGTGTAGTCGCATTCCTTTTTGTTTTCTGTCCTTGCCACCTAATTTGCCTCAACTACAAAGGGAAACCGGCGGCAAAAACAGAAAGCAAAAAGGAATGCGACTACATGTGAGTGCAGGAACTTATCACACGACGTTTATCTTTGTTGTCACCGTCGAGGGTGTTTTCTTGAGCCCAATTCACACTCTACCTGTTTTGGTAGTATCCAATCTGGCCATCATAGTGTGCCTTGAAAAAATTAAATTGTGAAAAAAATTTTTTTATATTATTAATCACTGGATATCATACAGTATATGTACTTTTCCTCTTTAGTCACATTTGAAGACAAGCGTAAACAGAATTTTGAAAAAGGAAGGTTAGAATTAGAAAGACGACGACAAGATTTACAAGAAAAATTAAAAAGGGAAAGAGATGAAAGGGAAGCAAAAGAAAGACAAGAAGAAGAAAGAAAACAACGAGCCAAACTAGAAGCCGAGCAAAGACGCCAAGCAGAACTTGAGAAGCAGAGACAACAGCAGCTAGAAATGGAGAAGGAACAAGAGGCTTTACGTAAGAAAATGATCCAACAAAGATTGGCTGCACAGATAGAAGCTGAAAGGCAACGACAACTAGAATGGCAAAAGAGAAAAGAGGAAGAGTTATTGAATCAAAAAGGTTTAGAACAGGATATTGTTAACAATCTAAAGACAAGAAAGAAAAATCTGAATGATGACTTAGCTGCTGTGGTATGTAGTCAGTTGCTGAACCAGTCACAAAACAAAAGTTAATGATTTATCCCATTCTCCTAACCATGCGCAATGTTTAAACTTGCATCACATTGCATTCTTTTATGATAGGAATATCTGATACCATAAGTAGATAATAAATACAAACAGAACTTGTCTAATTGCAATAACTATGAACTGCTATTATCTTATCTTATAAGGTTGGCAAGAAAACTGTAGCTCAACAATCTTTCGATAAAGAACAGCAGTTATGTGCTGAAGCACAAGCAACACTAAACACTGTGAATCAGAAGAAAGAAATGTGTACAATGGATATTAACAGAGTACAGTGTGAAATTAAGGTACTGTACTGCATGTTGGTGTCATGGGTGTCAAGCACAGGCTCTTACTACATGTCTATAAAGCTCTTAATGGCTAATTTTGCCCTCTACATGACTGATACTACTGCAGAACATTACACTTGAATTCTCTGGAACTTTTGTTGCAACCTATATTGAAAACTAAAACATACAGGGACAGAGCCTTTTTCGGTGTCTTCTCCAAAACTTTGGAATAGTATTCTTTTAGCCATTTGTAAATGCAGCTCAGTTTCTTTGTTTAAAAAGAACTTAGCTTACGGTAAGACTTTTTTCCTAGAATTCTTGAAAGTAATCCTTTAGTGTGTATGTAATATTGTTTGTTTTTGTAACGCACCATGAGCAAGTAGTGTATGTGGTGCTATAGAGATGCACTATTATTATCATTATTATCATCATTATCATTATCATTATAATCATTATTATTATTAGTCAGACTATGATTTTAGTTAACTTTACATGTCTAAGGGAATTGTCATAAAATGATGCATGATTATTTTATTTAATAGGAATATCAACAGCGTCTATTGGCCCTGAGTAATGAAAAGGAAAGAGTCTCACATGAATTGAATAAAAGAGATACAAGCAAAATGGGTAAGGAATTTTCATCCCGTTTATTGACTTGAAGTGTTCCTTATATTGAATGACCTACTTAATTTTTGCCAGTCATAAGGTTAGGGTTATTGTAGTAGTTATTGAAGTATTCACCGTGTTATATTGGATGCTTGTAATATGGCATGTGGAATCCTTTCCATGCAAATGCTAGTGTTCCTTTCTGCTGTAGATGGTGCAATTAACATTTCTAGACACTTAGAAGTTAATTTCAACCAACAGCATTATTAATCTTGATGTTATAGTACATGCACACACAAAAGATAATTCAATGCCATATTTATGGGAATCAAGGGTGGTACAGCTGTAACACACTTGCCGTAGAGTTCTTGTTGGGTCTCTTCCTTAATTCAAGGGTTTTTCTCCAGGTTCTCTGGTTTTCCTCTCTCCGCAAAACCCAACACGCTACTGTAAATTCCAATTCCAATTCGGTGAGTTAGCCGTGCCCTGACTTGGATCAGCTCAGAGGTTGTTTCAGGGTTTGATAAAAGTGATAGCTTTACACTTCACTGAAGTATCTGATTATGTCATGTATTTATTTTTAGCTGAGGCACATGGTAATGCCATGGCAAGTCTCCAGGACAGCAAAGCTGCCATGAAAAGAAAACAAGCAATGCAAAGCCATCTGGAAAAAGATTTGAATGAAAAACTAAAAGAACTTGATTCCTTGAATGCACAGCTCAAGGTACATAAAATCATGTTTTTATAATTTATTTTTAAATATTAGCTGTTTGCACAGATGAGCCTGCAATTCAGTGGCTGTGGCATGAGAACAAGGCTATCAGGCCAAAGATATCTCCAAGGCCAAGATGAATGATGTAAACACTGCATCCGAAAACTGGAGTAACTGAAAGATTTTTACATGTGGCTTTGTCACTCCTGATAACACATCCAAACACCATACAATACCTTAGCATATTTTTGTGGCTATTATACAGTAAATAACAGGTAAACAGAGGAGAAATACACCCAAATCCTCCCCAAATCTTCCTCAACTTTCCTGCTCTTGGCCTGATGTAAAGATCTTTCATGGCATTCCCTACCATACCATGACTTGAAGTGACTTAAAACATGGCTGATCAATATGCACAGAACAACCCACTCCAGTTACTCCAGTTTTCAGATGCAGTGTTTACTTAACATTCATCTTTGCCTTGGAGATATCTTTGACCTGATAGCCTCGTCATTGTGCAAAAACCGCTAAATTGCAAGGTTAAACTGTGCTATCAGCTATTGTCCAGCAGTCTACCTGAAAGATGTTGATATATGTAGATGAGAAGGAGCAGGAGGATGTGAGCAGGAGGATGTGAACAGAAGTAATGAATTTTCTTTCTCTCTCAGGAAGCACAAAATAGTGTTCAACAACTAACTGAAGAAAACTCAAGACTACAACAAACAACAGAATCCAAGCAAAGAGAATACATGATGTGGAAACAAAAGAAAGATGAAGAAGAACGAATGAAAAAAGAGCAGGAAGCAAAGCGCAAAAGGGAAGAAGAAGAGAATAGAAGACAGAAAGAAAGAGAGCAAGAAGGTAGATCACTACAGTAGTTATTTACTTCCATATTGCTGTTTCAGGGACCATGGAGAGGAAGGGGCCCCCTACTTTTTTCTCAAATCTACATTAATAATAACACTTTCAAAGGTGTTCCACAATCTCTGTCAAAACCCCCACCCACTTTCCAAGGTGCTCCACTGTCCCTGTGTTAGCATGGCTTAGACCCAAGGATGAGGTTAGTAATGAATTTAATGCATATTAATTACACATATTGGCACGGTTACAGCAATGAGACAAGAACAAGAGAAACAAAGAAAAGACCAAGAAATCAGGCGCCGCATGCAGGAAGCAAAGGAAGCAGAAGAAAGAAGAAAAGAGCAACAGCTGCTTACAAAAGATAAGATTGTTGTACAACAACAACAGACTCTTGTCAAGACTCAACCAGCAGCTGAAGTATGGGGAGCAGCTGGCAAGAAACAGGAAAACAGCCTAATCTCTCAGGCCTGGAGCATGAAAGCAACTACTACTACTACAACAACAACAACATCTGAGAACAAAGAAGTAACAACCGTGAAAGGTATGTTTTACAGTGCATTTCACATAACTTTTGACAAGTGAGTTCCAAAGTTCAAGTCATACTTCAGAAGTTCACAACAACCTTCAATGGTGGACTTTGAACTTACTTTCTGCACAAGTTTCATTAAAATCAACTTTAAAGTTTATACTGATTGAACTGCTCCACAAAGCAGGGCAGTGCTTTGCCTTAGAAGAATCCCAATTGAATGGCTGCCAATGCAGTTCACTGTGAACTTCCAAAGTATGACTTGAACTCACACTTCAGAACTCACCTGTCAAATGTTATGTGAAACATACTTTAATCATAAAAATATGTCTGAATGAATACTTTTACTGGTAAAGAATTCACATACTTTTATGTGCATGTTCCTTCCTGTAAAACAAACAGTTTTTTCTTCCTGGTAAAATCAGATGGTTTCAAATTGAAATGTATACATTTAAGAAAGAAACACTCATGCACTAAGTGTATGCAAGTGCTTTAAAACTGGTTGTACAAAATAGTGATCATTTTTTTCCATCTGGAATCTTGGTGAATTGTGTGCACTGAATAGTTAATTCTCAGGTCTGGATAAGAGGATACAGACCTGGGTTGCTCATGAACCCTAGCTCCAGAAGAATGTACAAGAATTGAGCATAAAATTCATTTTACAAATGATTAATAGGATTGCACCATTCTTACAGAGTTTGATTTTATCCCACAGAAACTGCAGTGCCCAGACCAAGACCAAGAGCTCCCAAGAAGAACTTACAATATTACAGAGGGTTGTATGCATTTGACCCTCGTAATCCTGACGAGATGAAAATAGATGAAGGGGATGTAGTAACAGTATGTATCATATAACCAATACTGTACACAAAATTAACTTTTAAACCCACTAGTGAAGCCTTGCTAGTAAGTTTTCTTCTCATTAGCAAAAATTTCAAGGTCACTAGCAAAATTTAAAATCCCTCATGATGTGGTCATGTGATCATACTCTCAAAACGTAGCTAGTTAACTTTTTTCTTACTCACTAAATACAAAATTTAACTCGCATTTTGCAAGTTTGCAAGCATTAATTTCGTGCCCTGGTACTCTCACAGTGAATTATGCCAGTGCTGTAGTTATTTATTAGTTATAAATATTTGAAATAGCAATGCCATGTCAGAGACTTAGTGGGTAAACACCACCAAACTGCAGTACATAAGCCAATTATAACAGTCCATTAAAGAAAAGATTAATACAGATTCCTTGATCTTCTTTTTGGGATGTAATAAAAATACACTAGAATTAATGAAAGTATTCTGAAATGTAGTATAGTATTATAGATTGACTAAGTTTTTTGCATTTAGATTGAAACTGAAACAATGCAAGCTCCTCCTGGCTGGCTCAGAGGTAAATGTGGAGACAGATTTGGATTATTTCCAGAAAATTATGTAGAAAAGATAACAGAAGATGAGGCCAAGAAGACAACAACTGTAGAAAGTACAAGCCCAGAACCAGAAGACAAAAAGCCTGAAGTTTCAGTCAAGTCACTTGTAGCAGCAATTTCACAACAGCTTGGTGGTAGCAAAGAAAATACTGATGTTCAAAGTGTACAACAAGTAATAACCCACACCACAACCAATACTACTACATCTACTACACAGAATCTTACTACAGATGTAAGTATGAATATATTATAAACAGGGCTTCCAGGGGTCAATGAAAAGTCAGGGATATTTTTATTTAGTCCAGGGAATTCAGATTTTCACCTAAAGTCAGAGAAAAGGCAAGGAATTTCAGGCACAGCTATCCCATGATAGCTGTCATGTGGTTGCTATAGTTGAATTTTTAAGGATAAAGGTAACAAAACATTCAATAAATGCCTTGGGGAAAACTCAAGTCTGTATAGAAAAAGCATTTAAAAACTATCGACATCTTGAAAAATTACCAAGTGATTGTCAATGTAAATAAAAAAAATTGTTGTGGACCAAATATCATATAAATTGCTTTTAATTTTCTTGTGCAGAGTGGTCAGTGAAATTGTTATTTATAGTCAGCAGGGAAAAGTCTAGTTTAGTTTAGTTTTTTTTTTCAAAATGACTGGGAACCTGATAGTTTTGATTTACAGGTGAATTGATGCTTAAACATGATGATGAAATAATTAACATGATTTATATTAAGCATACTAATCTTCAACAGGGTCCCAGAGTAGGTGGTGGTACCCCTGTGCCCAAAGGACTTACAGCAGTGGCCCTCTATGCCTACAGAGGAAAGAAAGATGACATGCTTAGCTTTGCCAAAGGAGATACCATCACTGTCACAGAACAGCAAGACATGTGGTGGTCTGGTGAACTAAACGGCAAAGTAGGATGGTTCCCTAAATCATATGTCAAGCTAGCAAGTGCTACTGTTGCTAAGAATGCTGGAACTGGGTAATAACATCATCAGTAATGATACCAGTATTTTACCATACTGTAAACAGGCTATCATCTCCACAAAATTGTGTTATCTTCAGCATATTCTTACTTCATCATCTCATATTTGCCTGAACAGATTGCAAGCAAAGTCAGACACCATTCCTAGCGATGTACCAGTTTTTGCTGTAAACGAACCAGTTGTTATGTCCCAACCTGAACAAAATCTACCAACTCTTTTTGGTAAGTTAATAATGTGGTAACTTTACCAGCACAGTTATCTTTAAGGCTGATTTACACGCTACGATTTGTCGGCTCAATGTGAGTTTTATTGTTTTTAGCACTCTTTTTCCTTTCAAAAAATCGGGCCGACACAAGAAAAATCTGTTGCAGTGCAACAGATTTTTCAGAATCGGGCCAATTCTTTCGTTTTTTCATGCAAAGCCTATCAAAAATCGGCCCAACAAATCGTAGCGTGTAAATCAGCCTTTAGTAAACTAACACTCTTGTGGTAACTTTACCAGCACAGTTATCTTCAGTAAACTGACAAGACTTGTGTCATCTTTCAGAATGTGTTGCTCTTTACCCGTATAATGGAGAAGAAGGGGACTTAAGTTTCATACAAGGAGATGTTATTAGTATAACCAAATCAGAAGGAGAGTGGTGGGAAGGGAAGTTACGTGGCAAGCATGGACTCTTCCCTGCAAACTATGTCAAAAGAGTAGAAAATGAGGTAAAAACCTTTGTTAATTTGACTTGTATTGGGCATTTATGTTCATGGTTCGTACGGGTTTGGGAAAGTTTTGGAAATTGATAATGCATTTTTCCAGGACCTGGAAAGTTTTGGAAAATTCCTTTTTCAACCACTGGGC
>WUAP02064003.1:0-17759 GCA_015163945.2 Stichodactyla helianthus
TCCGAAGGTCGTGGGTTCGAATCCCAGCGAGGTCGGAAATTAATTTTTCCGAATTTCTTTCCAAGGGTCTTTCGCCCAGAATAACCTCATTTCTAAGCACTATAACTTTCCATTATTTCTAGCTCATGTAAAATTCAAATGTAAGTTTGGAGTTTTGACTTTGAAATGCGCTTTTATGTTCCGTCTCAGATTCAGATTGCCCAAGGTCAAGGTTTATTGAAATATGTATATATCATTACTGAAGGATCTATATTATGGCTTAAAATTTTAGTTATGAAAATGATACTTTGATGCAAACATGTGAGCGTGAATTTTTAAAATTTTGCACATGAAAAACTGTTACATGTAATATTAAGCTTCATTTAATTATTCACCTGTCTCTTCAGTTGCATAATGATTGGTTTTCTTTTTTTCCTTTCATTTTTTCTTTCTTTTTGTGTCATTCATTCATTCTTTCATTCTTTCTTTCTTTCTTTCATTCTTTTTCTCATTAATTAACTAATTAATTGTATTTTTTTCTATGTAAGTGGAGTCAGATCAAGTTTCTACTATATAACAAGGGCTAAGCTAGCAGGGCTGCCTAAACCTTAGATCCCTCAACCTCCCAACTCAACCTACCGCTATTTCAAATTAGGAGGGAAGAACAGCAAATGGTGATCAGTGATTATAGCAATTCCATGACCAAACAGAACTGTATGACACGAAGAATTTCTTCATATTCATTTCTTAAATACCTAAACAATGTCTGCACTATTTGGCGAAGACCTTAGATGGACCTTAGCATGGCTCATCTGACATTGGCCTCTTCAGCCTTTTTGAAATAGTTGTAAAACACAAATGAAAGAGTTTGTGGTAAACCCAGTCTAATTGTTACCACAAAAATCTTGCAATAGAAAAGAAAAGAGAAACAGATTATTTGAATGAGAAATATTTTGAAACTGTCCTGTTGAGTGCTAGGATATTAATGTGTAGTGGTAACATGTTAAATTCAATACAATATCCTTTATTTTCTATACTCTTTAAAATAATTCAAAATGGTATAGCTACATTAATTAGAAGATATGGGAAATTAGTTCATAGCAGGTTTTCCATTCAAATTTGTTTCACTTTGAATGGAATTGAATGAAACACCTGTTCAAGAACTGTTCTTCACACTTCTTCTTATCAAAGAAATAATACAGTGCTAATTGTCTAAAGAATTGTTTAAAAGACACCTGGTTACACTGCTACATTGCATAACTAGCTCTGTAAAAGAATAAGAAAGGAAGGAATTCGACAGTAAATATTGCCTATATTTTTTTGCTGTTAACTACTCATTTTTGTGTCCTTTTGCTTTGATATTTAATTGCTATACAAATTACTTAAATTTAATAAATATGTTTTTAAAGTAAACTAAGTTAAAATTAGTAATACTTTCTATTTAATTATTGTTATAAAGGTCTTCAAAAGGATTCTTGCCAGGAGTTCTTGTGAAATTTTGTTCTGGTCTATACATGTTTATATGCATATAATACCTAATTGCAAACAGCATTGTCATAAACATAACAAAATAACAGAATAAAAATAGAAAAATAAGCCCAATAGGAATTAACTAGAAATATGTCACATTCGATATATTTCTCACACAATTCACAGCCCAGTGGTGGTACAAAAATTTATTTTAAATTTAAGCCAGTTTTTGGAAGGTTTTTGGAATGAATAATTTAAACAATATTTTGATTTTGCCCCTAATTCCATTTTTTTTTTAAATTTTTCATTTTTACATGACAATTTTCTTGCAATTAGGTGTATATTATATTGTACAGTGGCTTTAAATGTTCATTCAGATTGTATGAAATATTTTTGATAAGTTAAATGTATACATGATGTTTTAAGTCCTTTGTCTAATTTGTTCTACTTTTGTGTCCCCTCTGACTGCTGTGCAGCTTACTATTATTATTTAATATACTTTTTCTTTTTGCCTTTGATGATATGTCAGTGACCAGTAGAAGCTCCTAGGCCCATCTATTTTCCAGTAGTGTATGGCCTCAATATTGATTCCACATTTATATTCTTATAATATTGTATATATGTATGTATAATATCCAAGTTATCCCGTAATCTAATTGAAATAAAAGCACCATATGGTTTTAGAAGTGTTAACATACACACCCACTCCAAATTATATTGCATTTCTGATTCATATTAATTACCTGTTTTGTGAGGAAGGAATTCTGTAATGTTGGCAAAAGGAATTAGCAAAAATATTAACACTTTTTATGAAATTAATGTTTCATGAGACTATTATCTATATTTATCCATTAATAGCAGATGTTTTCACACAATGATACATGTATATAAGTGAGTCTTACAAGAAATGTAGAATTAATTCACAGTAACATGTTATGGAACAGACTTTATCAGAGATGTGCCAGCAATGATTTTCATCAGATATTGTGGGCAGATTCAAAAATTTTATAATCTATATTTTTATTTATTCCAATGAGAGAGATTAAACATGAGAAGATAAAATTTAGTATCTCAGTGAGAGCCACTTCTATTATTTCATGTATGTATTATTGATAAGTTATGGTTTTCTCATGCAATTAATTTGCATACTCAAGCAAATTTAATTCCAAATTGCACTCAAAACCATATGATCATACAAATGGCCTCAAGCTTTTCATTGATATTGATATGATAAACAGTCAAATTAAATGTTTCATAATTTGAATTCTGATGGCTTTAATTTCTAGGGTCTTTTGTGCTGGACAGACAAACAGATAACCCTTGAAGTTGAATATGGTAATTTTTATTTTTGTTTCTTAGGTTCATTTTATGTAAAATACCCGAGACACAGAACATTGATATCAATAAACAAAAGACACACAGGTAAGGAAAGGTATATTGTATCTGTGTGGGCTTCCTGTGGTACTTACTAGTTCTTTGTTGTGGGTTTCCTATGTTACTCTTGGATTTTTTTTCCTTTTTGACGAAAAATGACAAAAATGCATTTTCAAAATAGCCCACTTCTGAGGGACGTTCATTTTTTATCAGGAGGGGGGCTGGTGGTTTTGTGGGGGGCACCTGAAAAATTTGGCTATGAAAGGGGGTCCATAGAAAAAATATATGTTAGAGGGGGGGGGGTGACAAAAAACATGGACAAAATGATGGGGAGCCAAGTTAAAATTTCATGGAATAAAAGGGGGAGCTACACAAAATTTTTAGCAAAAATTCCAAAAACCACCAGCACCACTCCCGATAAAAAATGAACAGTCCCTGAGTTCTCAAAAATATCCACGAAGGCAAGGCTTCGTGCAAAATCTCGCTTGGTAGCATGAAACAACTGACTTAATCTATTCTCACTCTTTTCTTCATGACCTGTTCACAGTTCACTTATAAACATATACTTTTATACATCAGAAAAAATGAAAGAAATTTTTAATCTTTTCACAACACCAAGCATGATTTCACATGAAGCCTCACACCTTTATGCTCTTTTTTGAGAACTCGTATCCCACTTAAGGGTGTTCCTGGGCAAATCCAAAGTAAACGAAAATTTTCTGAAACTTTGACAGTTGTTAAAACAATATTAGACACACAAGTAATCGCAAAAAAATTGGGGGGTCACCATTCAATCTTTCAAGTAAAATGACTTTGAAGTCGGTGATTTCGCGCCTATCATGAGCTGCGTGACAAGAGACGAAAACAAAAAAATAATTTAGGCCAAAAACTTACACAACATTGTGAGAAAAGGTATTAGAATGACTTTGTAATTAATAAACTGCTTTTAGAATGATTCCTTCAAGTGGTATTAAAACCAATATTTTTTTCAAGGAAAAATAGAAAGGACCTGGAATGAAAATGGCACTTTTTGCTGCTTTCATGGGTCGAAATGAAGCAGATAAAGTCACATTTCACTGCAAAAAATAAATGAAATTTTTTTAAAAAACTGAGAGAATGCTCATCTCTAAGATTTCTTTAAGTATATGTAATAAAAAAGGGGGGTCACCATTTGATTTGGAGAGATATTTAAATATCAAAGTCTTAATCATTCACTTACCAACAAGGAGCGTGACATATAGCATGCGGAAACTTTTCAAAACATGCATTATCTGTTGTTTTTCTCTGTTTTCTTAGCTTATAAATCAAAGTCTTGACAGCTTAACACTTTCTTTTTTTATAATTTTTCCACTTCTGATTTTTATGTATTTTTAAATAATATTTTCGATGAAAACTTGATTTGAAAACTTGAAACTTACAAGTCAGCTTGTCACGCAATATAATGTGACATGCGCAGAAATGCTGTGCATGAGCAATGCCTGTGAATGTCCTTTAAACCCCCCCCTCTCCAACACACACATGTATAGACAAATATTGTAAACCAAACGCAGACTTAATGATCTAATATTCTAACCAATTGACCCTATGCAAAAAGCCATGAAAAAGGAATACTTCTTCCTGCTCATCCGCTAAAGTCATAACAAGCAGCCTTCAAAAGAGCATGTGAAAATTAGTAAATAAGCCAAATTTCAGGGTCTGAGCTCAAAAACCTGGGAAGTCCAGCGATTTGAATTAAGAAGGATTTGTATGTGAAACACAGCCAAGGCCTTTCCATCCTCGTTTTGATGTTTTTAGCACATTTTAAATGCTTATAAATGCAAGGATTTACCATTATTCTTTGAAACTGTGTACATTTACTAATTCACTGATCTTTCATGTGAAGACAAAATATTTTCTCAATTCATTGAGCTTATTGATTTATGCAAATTAGTGCTGGCTTTATTGCATAGGGTATATCCCAAGATACTAAATCCTTTCATATGAGTTTGAGGTTGGGCTTTATTTTTGACAAATTTTGAGACCAGCTAACCCAACATATATACTCCTAATACACCAAATGATAACCTCATTCCTTCTTCTAGAGTAGCTGTGTGAAGATGTAGAGGGAGGGTAAAGTAATGCCTGTGCACAGATGATAGCTGAGTTGGTTTCCAGATGCAATTTCAATTGACATCCATTTGTAATTGTCAGGAAAAACCAATAAAGAGTTCAATCTGCGGCATGACTGGAATTCACTCATAAGTGACGATGAATCTTTATTAATGAAATACTACTCCAAGAAATTTTTTCCACATTCAGATGACTATGTAAGTATTTTTATGTTTGTATCTTTCCTTCATGAAAAAGGGGTTTGGGGGGGACCCCCATGCAAGAGGGGCAGGAGTGCTCATGCATGGTCATGATGAAAACATGGCTTCTCTCGCTCTGATAAACTTCAAAGTTTACACCATGAAACTTCAAAGTTTAGGGCTTCAAACTCCAAAGTTTCTCCTGCTTTTTTTGAATCCTAGTTCAAGGATTTTTTCAAACAGTTGCTGCCAATATATATGGAAAAATCTCACCCTTGAGTGTCGCACTCTCAGCAAGATTTTTAGAATCAAGTCTAGAAATTTGCTAGATTCAGCCAGTTTTTATTCAGAGAATTGTACCCTAAAAGGTGCAAGAAACATTGACGTTTGACAGCTAAAACTTCTGTTGATGGTGCAACAGAACATGTTTAATTGTTACAGCTGTTCACAGGTTGATTTAACTGCAATGCCAAAATGTTTTTGTTTAATTTTCAGGTAAAATATCTTAATGATTATGCCAACAAATTGAACTTGAAAGTTCAATATAATACTAACATTACAAATGTCTCAAGAGAAAATGGCACCAGCGGGCTATTTATTTTAAAAGATAGCAATGAAACAAAATACCAGTGCAAATATATTATTATGAGGTATGTAGTAAATAACTAGACCAGATCTTCAGTGAATTTGTTTGAATTATGATGAAAAACTTATATATAAGTGGAAGTTGAAAAGCATGTATGTGGGGGTTGAAGGGGGGAGAGGTGGCATTATTGTTCTTCTCCTAGCATTAATGATTTTGTTCTTTTAGGGACTGGTCATAAAGTAAAGGGGGGGTGGGGGCAAAAACAGGGGGTGGGTGACACATTTTTGAATTTCTTGAAAGGGGTCGGCTGTCTGTAAAACTGCACATTAGAGGCGGGCAATTTGCAATTCCCGTATGGAAACAGAGGGAGGGGTCATCACTTGTTTTTACCTTGTTTTATACAGGGCCAACAAGAAAACAAGCTCCTTCAAATTGGATTTCTTTTAGGGGAGAGGGGGTAGAGTAATCTTATTCCCATGAAGTTTTGGATGGGAATAAAGCAATTTTGTAGGTCCTAATAAACAATTTTCTAACATTTTCTTTTTATTCAATCCAACAGTACTGGAATCTGGGTGGAAAACTTGGGACAATCATTCATTGGTATGGAATATACAGAGGTGAGAATTGACTTCTTTTGCTTGATTGTTTCTTTTGGATTGAGACATCAAGTGGGGACTATTTCACTTATACTCATTACTAAATGTACATCACTTAGGCCCAGTTCAGGCGTCGAACTTTCCATGAGCCGAACTCATTGAAAACAATGGATAATTAGGCAGTCTTCTTTGATGTAATTAGGTTCGGCTCATGGAAAGTTCGACGTCTGAACCGGGCCTTAGTCTCTGTCTCATGACCCTTGGATGATCACAAAACAATGGTTTCAAGTCAAGGTTGGCCTTGATAAATAAAAGAATCAAGTTCAGTCTCAACTTGGCAACCAGTGTTTCATGATCATCCAAGTCAATTCATGAAATGTCTATTGTAAACCAGTTTGAAATCATGCAACCTGCAGCTGGAACAAAACCATATCCTTGCAGCAGGATTTTTTCCCATTAAAAGAAGAGTGTTATGACATGAAAAATATTCCTGAAAGATCTCCCTGCTTCTATCCTCTAGTTGGTCGCATCCTTAAATTTTCCTTGAAAAAAATTATTTCCCAGAATTACAGTGACATATCAACAGATCCAGATGATTACGAAGGACAATCAGTTTTAATCATTGGAAGAGGTAATAACTTCAGAAATACTAAGCGACCGTTCATTGTTTATCAGAGGGGAGGGGTGGGTACCCTTAGGCAATCCTTTAAGAATTTAATGCCCCTCCCCCTATACTGAGACCTCAAACATTTCCAGAACCCCTCCCATTTATTTATCCCTCCCCTCCCATAGATAGTGTATGGTCCTTAACTATTTCAAAAATCAAGGTTACAGCACGTACACGGTACGTTATGCTGTAACACTGAAATGGCTTCCCATAAGAATGGTTATCGTAGGAGTGGGAAACGTACGGTACTGACTTACAGCACGTACACGGTACGGCATGCAGTAACACTGAAATGGTTTCCCATGATTTTGTTGTAAGCCACAACGTGTAATTACGGCTACAGTAAAGTACAGTAGTAAAAGTTGCACTCGAATTACTATAATTATTTATATTTCTGTAGGAAATTCCGGGTTCGAAACAGCGGACAGTATAATGGGAGCTACAAATCTTATTCACATGATTGCTCGGTAAGTTGGCAGTCTGCGCGAAACACTCAAGGTCTATATACACCAAGGGTTTTGCTCCGGGAGCAGGCTCCAGGGTCACTTTGCTCCTTCGTGTGGTACCAAAGATTTCATGTAAAAAAGGTTGACTCATAGAATTTTGCCCCCGACTCACGTTCCCTGATATTAAATTGGGTAAAAACGCAATAAATTATGTTTAATTAATTTGCTTTATAAATTTCAGTTCTCGAGTGCGAATGGCATGGGAGACTCATTATGTTGGTGATTTACGGTAAAGCTGAGCTTTGAAAAAGTTGTGATTTTGCGCGCTCTTTCTATATTTTCCGTGTTTTCTATTTCCACACAAACAGTAGTATAATCAGCTTTCCTGCTCCTCTTAGAGCGGTTTTTGTACGAGTGGGAAACGTACTGTACTGACTTACTACACGTGCACGGACCGGTATGCGTAACACTGAAATGGCTTCCCATATTGTTTTCGGGTAAATCATTCAATCACAGTGCGTAGTTGCCGTTACGGAAATAACGTTATCTGTTGTATTACATCCGTGTTTTTCCTCCCCACGCTTTTTGTGCACGCTCGTGGCTACCGCTTTCTATTTCCTTACAGACAGTTTTCCCGCGTTTTTTGCGCACGCGCGTGCCTACCGTTTTTGATTCAGTTAGTCTCACATTGTCTTGTAAGCTCAATCTTGATTGGATTTCTGAAACAGTGAAACAATGAGAGCCATTGTTATTGTGTATTTGTGCAATGATTGGGTTTGATTTCCCGAAAGGTGCAAGGCCACCTCTAGTTCGCGCACTTTTCTTCATTACTAACTCACGTCTGTGCTTTAGCGCAATTAACGATGGACTCCTGGACACATATCAACTAAAATCACTCGACGCTCTCCTTGGTAAGTCAAGAACTTTTGATGAAATCCCAAAAATATCTTGCCTCATTGTTTCGCTTTGTGTCGTGTTTTACAGAGGCTCCAATAGAATTGCTATCGGTGCTCAAAAAAGATGGTAAACTTTATGTAGACGCGTTTTCCAAAGGAAAGGACGATAGTATCTTCTCAGATAAAGTCAAGAAAGACAGCGAACAACGTACGTATGGGATATTAGTTGCGGGTCAATGTGCCATGGCATTACGGCAATTTAAGTTCCTGATCCTCCCTCTCCCGGGGATTTTTCGTTGTCCCAACCCCGGAGGTGGGGGTTGCGTGAGAAATTTTGGGGCATGTTTTTATCGTTATCTAGTAGAAAAACTTTCAGGGGCGGATCCAGGATTTTTCTAAGGGGGGTGACTTAAGACTCGCGCTTGCGCTTTGGGCCAGAAACTACAGGAAACTCCAAAAGTGCGTGAAAAACATCCAACACGACCTAAACACCGATGCATAATAACGATTGATAACATATTTATTGGGGGTTTCCTACAAAAGGGGGGTGACTAGTCACTCCCCTCACCACCACCCCTGGATCCGCCCCTGAACTTTCCCAAACTTTCCACTTCAAGGCGCTTCTGGCTTTCACTCTAAAACAAATTTCTTTTCTCTTTTACGAGGGATGAACTTTTTAAATCATTTTTTAATTATGTCTAGCGTTGACATATCGTTTGTTGTATTATTGTAGCGGATAACTTCGCTGTGCGAGAGCCGTACGACCGTATAATTCGTTGTCTTGGTTTCAAGGTACTTAAAACAGTTTATTATGAATTTCTTTCATTTCTTTTTTCGTAGTTCTTCTCTCCTATTCAGTCTGTTTCATTCTCTCCTTTTTTCCCTCACCATCTGTCTATCTATATTTCGTTTTCCCTCAGACTTGTTCTTTTGCAAACTGACTTTTATTTTCGCTGTACACAGTTTGATTTCTCAATATTCGACAACCAAACTAACCCTGGTCCTTGTAGCGGTGAACGAAGCAAGAAATACCCTCGTATCAAACCAAACTACGAAGCCGTGTCCGTACCTGACATGTACTTCTGTGAGTATAAAGAAAATTTATTCATTAGAGCTGTTTTCGTATAAGTGGGAAACGTACAATACTGACCTACATCACGTGCACGGTACGGTATCCATTAACACTGAAATGGCTTCCCATAAGAATGATTATCGTATGAGTGGGAAAACATACGGTACTGACCTACAGTACGTACGCGGCACGATATGCAGTAACACTGAAATGGCTTCCCATTGTTTTCTTTGTGAATTATCCAATCACAACGCGTAATTACGGTTACAGTAAAGAACGGTACAGCTAAAGCACTGCTAAGAATTTGCCGCTAGAAAAAGAAACGCGTGCGGATGCGTTGGCTTACAATAGTTCTTCGTGCTTGGATTCTGTTTTGTCTGAACGCATGACTTGATATTTTCCCTAACCTCGATGCAGTATTACTGATTGCTTTTGATGATTTTATATACATATATATTATATTATTTTTTTTTTTTATTTTTTATTTTTTTTGACGTCTCTTCACAGCTGGAACAAATACTCATTCCATCGATTTCCGCAAGTCCGCTGGTGGTTTTATTCATGGCTTTCGTTATACAAGTAAGAAAATCCTATCCCAACTCGACCAAACTTTCTCTATCTTCTTTCTTCTCTTTCCATGTCAAATTCAATGAAAAAGACTTTTGCTTTCGGTGTAATGTTTTCCCGTATTTTAGATCACGTGTCATTTTCTTGAGCATTATTACTTATGTAACGTGAACAAATGATCTTGTTCCTAAAATCCTGTAGTTTCCTCTATCAAGGTGTTTTGATCTCCCCTCTATAGACTGAAACATAAATCCCGCCTAACGATCCCAGACGTCATTGCGTCCTACATCCCACCTTCAACCCTCCAGTCTCACGCCTGAAAATCTCGATTGTTTTTTTGTTTTTCAGCTCGAGCGCTTCACCATCTTCTGGAGTGGAAAAACCACGGGGTCGTGTGGCCACATATTGTCGTACCTTATTTGGATTTGATGAATGTCATCTTAAAACGAATCAATGAAGCGTCGGTAAGTTTAGTCCTAAAAACAAAACTGATAAATTTTGAAGGGAAAAAAATTCCCAGTGCGCGACACGGCCTCTGTACGGAAATGACGTGACTTGTTGAACTAATCACTGCGCGAGAGATTACTGCTCATGCCTTCTGGATGGTGGATCCCATTACGGTCACGGTACTTACCTTCGTTAAAGCAAATTTCATTTGCCTGTGAAAAGCTCGCGGCACGATCGGTGCCGTAAGCGTGCCTTGCCGTGACCGTGATGTTTTCTAGAATTTTGACGTGCCTTGGCGTACCTTGACCGTGTCGTGACCGTGTTCGTGCTGCGAGCTTTTTACGGTCATAGGAAATCTACTGCAAATTACCGTTGCGTTACCGTACGTTTGTCACGCTCGTATGACATAAACCTATGTTACTGGAATTACTGCGTTTGACATCACTGCGCATCCAGTGAACCGACAGTGCTTTGCAAGGCACCATCTTTGTTACAGCAGGGCACATTCTTACGGTGTGATTCACAGCCAGATGCAATATCTTGGATGATTTCCATTTTCCTTGGTAAACCGGAAATTCCGGTTGGAAAAACAGATGTGTCATTCCGATTGGAAAAATTCCGGAAAACTCGGTCTTCCGATCGAGGTAATCCACTTTTCCCACTCTTTCCGGTTCTTCCGGTAGACGCGTGCACCACTTATGTTTTCCCGCTCTTTTTCGTCGGAAGACGCTCGTACCATTTATCGTTGTTTTTAAGCAAACGAATTTCCAACCGGATGGATTGGTTTAAATGGGAAGCACCCATGTTTCTTTAAATTTTGTCGGAGAAAGCGACACAGGACGAATGAAATACTGACACTGATGCGTTTCACCTCGCTGATTTATTGTACATTGTGTTAATTCCTGGTTTTCTTGGCCAACGGTCAGATTAAATAAATCTCAGTGCACGAGTAATTTATTAATACCGATCTAATTTTATTTCTAGGGTATGTACCAAATGTTTGGTGTCCTGGGTGATGTGATTATACTTCGTAAGTAATAAAAATATGACAAGTCTTTTTCAGACCCTGTTCAGCTAAAAGCGTATTACGACGCGCTCCTATGAGCTCCTGAAAACAGCTTCAGTAAAAATATCTTAGGGGCTGTTTATATGAAGGCGAGTTGTCCCTGCCAGCCGGCATAACTCTTTTGTTTTCTTTTACCTTGGGGACACAAAACCAAAGAGTTATCCCGGCTAGCAGGGACAACTCGCCTTCATATTAACAGCCCCTTACTTTGTTACACATTCATCCGTGTAATAACCCACGTCTTCAAGTCCGCAGCTTTTACTCGAAAATAAAAGAAACCAACCCAAGCTGCAATTTGTTGTTGTTTTTGACAAACACTGTACATATACTGCATAGTAACGCCTGGCATTGAATTAATTTTTTAAAGAAAACGAGGTTTTTAATGATTTATTTTTTGTTTGTTTTATTTGTTTGTTCAGGTGAAGATGGACAAGCTGCGTACTTCGAGGAATTCCCAATAAAATTGGTCAACGAATTCAAAGGTAAATTTAAAGCAGCCATATTACGACATACGCCTTAAAAGTGCGTTTCGAGCTCCGAGAGGCTTTTTCTTTCTCCTTCTGGCGAGTACGTGGATATGCAGATGTGTGCAGGCTTTTTCACGCCTTTTTCAAAAATAATTTTCTTTTCGTTTACAGAACACACAGGGTACCCAGCAGGGCCAATGATTGTCGTCAACATGGAATACGGGAAAAAATTCTCAGGGCCTGGGTAAGGAAAGGAATTACACAGGTTACCCAACCAAACCAATACACATGAACTAGACCAAAATAAAACATCTATCAGATGGAAGAGGAGAAAACGGTATTCGCCTTTCCGAAATTCAGCGGAGGACTGGAGACGAGCTCGTGCCGTACAGAACTGTGTGGCTGAATTTGGGGGCAAGATCAAGAAGTGCCGCCATCTTGCATTGGATTCTATAGGAGAATTCATTTCCTGACTCGGGAATTCCTCGTTGAATTTCGCGAGAAAAACGATATCGCACGAGTCGCGAAGGATTGATTTTGGGGGACGAGATAGAGCTCGCGCCCAGTCTTTCTTTGAACTTCGAAAAGGCGAATTACGTAGTTCCATACCGCAGTAAACGTCTGCGCATGCGCAAAATTGCTTTAGGAATATGTAAAAAAAACATACCCACACGTTTTCCCTCTATACCTAAGATTCCCTTTTCCCCTTACTGGCTTATTGGTGTATCATAATATTAGACTGAGTCAATGACGTTTCCTTCCCACGCAGAAAAGACACATTTAGAAACGACAGAGCCACAGGAGAGCCCTCAGAAGCTCATCTATCAAACTTCTTGCATCCTGTTTTCTATTTCTACGAACAGCCTCCACTCGGTAAGCAGGTTTTGTCGAGTAGATAGCTGGCTTATAGTGTCAATTATTTCGCTTCTCTCAATGTGTTTTAACTGCATTTTCTCTGCTTCCGGTGGTGTTTTGGATAAAGATATGGACGAGAAGTTGAGTTCGACAATAGATATTCCTCTTCTCCTTTTAGGCTGCCTTTACACGGTACCGGATGAATTTAAATCCGTTTCGAAATTGGCCCAGTTAGGCCTTTCGTTTACACGGATCTACTGAGATCCGGACTAGTTCTGTGCCGCTTGACCGGACTAGTTTTAGACTTGCGCCAATGGCAAATCAACTGACATAAACACGGTTCCGTGTAAACAGAGATTGGACCGGTACAATTTCGTACCGGACACAGCTTATCCGGTACCGTGTAAACGCAGCCTTATATACTCTGCTAGTAAAACCTCCTTTTAATCCTGCACAAGAAGAAAAAGGGACTCGCGTTTTTTCTAATTTACGCATGCGCGACGGTTACTTAAGTACTTACCAGGAGAAACGCAGTCTCGGGACGAGAATGTTAAAGATAACAGCATGTGAAATCTGTGTTCCCCCTTTTTTGATCCTGTTTGATTTCGACATTTATTTTGACATTCTTTTTTATTTTAATTAAAAATTAAAAAGAAATGGCGAAGACTGATGATGGAGACATCGAATTACCTCGTCCAGATCGCATTCATCATATCGTAGAGGATTTCATAACAACATGGTACGTCGATCCATGCGAGAGAACTTTTCTTTGAAGATTCTAATTCTTTCATGTATTAAGGATCCTTATCTATCAGTCTTTTTGTCGCTGAATCAATTTATTCCTTCGTCGTACTGAACAATGCACTAATGTGTGGTAAATCTTTGTTGCAAAAACAGCAGTATTTTCTATATTAAAGGCAAACGTATTGTGCATCGTCAGTATTGATGTATTTTCTAGGCAAAATTTTCCCTGGAAAATATACCGAAGGTTTTCAGCCTGCGGTTGTTGGCCCAAAAATGGGGGTGTTTTTTCAGAGCCCATCGGCAACTCTGGCTAAAAAGTTTATTTCTATAACAATCTTTGTTCTTGTTCTCTTCGCAGGATGGCTCCGCATTCTCATCTTCTTCCTTTCCGCCGTTTCTTGGAGAATATTCGAGGACAAGATCTGCGTCACTTCTTTGCAAAATCTTGCTTCAAGGTAGTTCATTCAGTTGTATTCTGCACAACGATATATATCGGCTAATAATATCAGTAAATATGGCGTTACTGTTGTTCTTGCTGTTGTAGTTGGTGTTGTTGTTGCTGATGCTGTTACTGTTGTTCTTGATGCCGATGGTTTTACTTGTTGGTTGTTGTATTGAGCAACTTTCGCTGCCGCGGCTTCTGTTGACGCTGTAGTTCATTTACTACCGCTGTTTTTGTTTGTTTGTTTGTTTTTGTATCTTCTTTCTGCTAATATTGTTGTCCGTAGAGTTTAATAGAGCTGAGTAGACACTAATAGACCTTTCCCGAATTCGCTTGGATTATCCAACAACTTTGATCAAAATCCTATTGTTTATACCACACAGATGGCGATGACGTACAACACGCTTCCTGAATCCTGTCAACAATATTACTTACAAGGTACTGGGTCTGTAGATATTAGTGATTGTCATTGATTTATACAGGTTTTGCACGACCACGTGACGGCAGCCATGTTGGATGGCAGAGCATTAGCATCTCTTTCCCCTAAAGGATTGAATTCTTTCTTGTGTAAAACCGACTTATTGTTTCTGCCATCCAACATGGCTGCCGTCTCGTGGTCGTGCAAAACTACTACATTGGTTACCCTAACTGCAGTCAATTGAAGTTGGATATATAAAAAGCAATCAGGGAGCGAGACTTTGTTGTTTTCGCGGTTCATTTGTTTGTTACTTGCTTCTTTGAATTGTAACGATTTTATTTTTGTTTTTGTTTTTTTAGGTCGAGGAATTCTCGGAACCGCAACCTTATTCGAAACAGCAAAGTCATTGAACTTGCTTTCATAAATTTAAAATAATAGTAATAATAAAAATAATAATGATGATGAGATTTTCCCAAAAAAAATTCGACACTCGCCACCCATCGGAAAATTTCGTGCACTTTTCGCGCCAAAAGTTTGAGCTCGCGCGGGAGCCACTTGAAAAACACAGGGTACCCAATGTGCGAAAGACAAAATAATTCTATATTTCTGTACCAAAACATATTTAAATGTTAAATATATTCTATAGAGAATCCGCTTATTCTTATCTCGTAGATAATTTTGGGGTAAGTGAACAAGGGATTTGGAGAAAACTTATCGAAAATAAAGCTAATATTAATTGTCATGACTGGCTTTTTACTTCTGAATGCAAAAATATCGTAAGGGCCAGGTTAAACGTCGAACTTCAAATAAGCCGAACTTAATGACATCAAAGAAGACCGCTTCATTATCCATTGTTTTGATACCGAGTAAACTATACCAAGTGTTCATATGGAAAGGAATTGTCCATATAAACCTTGGTCAACTATCGTTATTAATGGCCACGGCAGCCATGTTGGTTGAAACAATACGTTTCCTCTCCGCGTGGCCTTGCGTTCAGACACTTCAGAACGAGTTCACGCGGGGAAGAACAAACGTTTTCATTTTAATTAAACAAAAGGTGAGAAATTCGGGATATAATCGCATGCGCACTGAAAACGATTCTTAAACTTTGAACGGACTTATAAACATGGCTGTCATGTGATTAAAGCCCATGGAGATACGCATGCTCAAACGAAAAAGTTGTCTCGGTCAGGCGAGTTGAACTGTTTACATAGGGAAAAGTTTTCTCGGGTACCAGGGTTTTCGCAAATAGGGTGTCCCTACCAGTAAGGTGACCCTTCTATCTGACGCAAACTAAGGCCCATCAGGTCAATCGTCGAACGTCACAAGAACCGAACCCAATGATATCAAAGAAGACCGCCTTATTATCCATTGTTTTCAATGAGTTCGGCTTATGTGACGTCCGACGTTTGACCTGGGCCTAAAATATCTCACGCAAGCGGTCGACATGAAATTTACAAAGAAAGCTCGGGGAGGAGGGTATCCCTTGTACCTGGGACAGCTTTTCCCCAAACGGCCCCGTACATCACTTATCCGAAAACCTCTCTAACGATTTCACATGGGTCTTTTTTCCCCACAACCCATTAACGAAATTTGTTTGAATAGCGTAACGTACACTGGTAGGTCCAGGTAGACGAATAAAAGTTCAAAGATCTTGTCGCCCATTTGCCTGAGGTTGCACTTACCTGCAGGAGAAGTATTGATGTCGTCACCGAAATACCAGAAGTAACTTTATGAAGCTAGTTTCTGTAGTATATTTTTCATAGTTATGTTTGTAGGACCAGCTGGTTTTATCATGAGCGGGCTATTCGTACTGTTTATTCTCGGAGTGATTGTAAATCAACACGCCAGAGCACAGGCGACCAGAAAAATGGGCCATACAATTAAACAGGGAGAAAAATTATTTGACAGCAGGAAGGTTAAAACAAACAAGCCGATTATAGGTAGGATTGAGTAAAAAAATTATTATAATATAACTATGACGAAAACTTCATACTATTCAAGGACAGAGCTATGAATTTGTATTTTGTCTGTGTTATTTTTCGCCTGCTCGTAGGTCTTATTGGACAACTACGGCTTTTTTCAAACTGAGTTTAATTTCTGCGTGTGAATAAATTTACACATTTTTCATCACAGGCACCAAAATTTGAGCACGCTACTTTGAGCGGTTTTTATATGAGTGAGAAACGCACCATAATGACTTGCACAGCACGTATACGGCACGGTACGCAGTAACACTGAAATGGCTTCCCTTTGTTCGTATGTGAATCATCCAATCAACGCGTAGCTACGGTTACGGTAAATCTGTAGTCCTCTTGTCAGCAAGGTGACTTTTTAAAGCTCTTGTGTATGGTGTATATTTGTGTGTTTATTATATATAGGTATTTTAAGTCAAGAGGTGGTGGGCAAGCATCTTGCTTTAGGAAGTGGTCAATATGTCACAGCTTCTTATGTGAAGATGGTGGAATCAGCAGGAGCGAGAGTCGCCCCAATCTTGTATCCTTGTAATAGTTGAAAGCATTTTTATACTGAGGTTTACCGGAATAAAATCTTTCTTTATTCGAGTGTCCAGAGGTGGACCCAGGGAAGGGGTGCAGGAGGGCGCACCCCCTCCCCCTGAGATAAGCAATTTACAGTCAACTATAAACCTAATTCGCTTGGGCGTATTTATTTTCCCAATACAGGTCACGTGTCATTCCTTTGGGACTTTTTCTTTTGTTTAATGGTAACGCTTGAGAAGATACATTAATATGGATAAACCTCAAACAAAGAAACTTATTCCCAAGAGGTCTGTATTGGGAAAACATTACGTCCAAGCGAATAAGGTCTATAGACCTTTATCACGCTAACGTGACATATAGAATATAGAATATTTAATTTATCGGGGAAAAAAGTTTACTATCAAATTGGTTGCATCGAAAATAGTAAAACTGCAAATTTTCGTAAAGATTGCCCTTAAAATGACGAGGATATGAATATTTTTAAAAGTAAGCATTTTGGTGAAATTTTTGCAAAGAAATGTATGTGTCTAGCCTGATAACGAGGCTTGCCAGGCATGCGATGCCCGTCCACGTACAGTACATTTCTTTGTAAAAATGCTTACTTTCAAAAATTTATTTCTTTGTCAGTTTGAGGCCAATCTTTATGAAACCTTGCAGTTTTACTATAATCAATGTGACCAATTTCATAGTATCAAATATCTTATAATGTCACGCTAGCATGATAAGGGTCTATTATGGCTTTATTATTATCTACTTTTGGTTTTCGAGTCCCGAACATAAATGCTGCACCCGCGTCCTCCCTTAAGGACGTTCGCGGGCATTGTTTCTGCGCATCCTTTCTGCGCGCGCGCTCGAGCTCTTTTAACTGAGCGAGGAAC
>WUAP02064114.1:0-17758 GCA_015163945.2 Stichodactyla helianthus
TATGTGGATCGATTGTGACTATAGTGGATCGAATTGACCTGGATCGATTTGACTTTGGGACGAAAGTACCGGATACCTGTTGGCCAACAACACCCAACATTGTTTGGCCCAACATGTTGGGAGCATTTGAACACCATGTTACATGTTGTTGGGACTTGCTGGATGTTGTTGGGTGAAGTTTGAAATGCATCAAACTTCAAGCCAACAAGTCCCAATATTTCTTTTGTCTCATGGCCATCGAAGCCTAGCCCAACAATATTGTGTGTGTTTGGACTGGATGTCGGGCATTAGGTCCAAGTCGAAGCTTACGAGCTAATAAAATTAGAATACTATTAAAATACTATCTAGACTAAGAATAAATTAAGAAACTTAAATTATGAAAAGAGAAATATTTAAAAGCATTTTTTAAGAGTCTCAGTATTTACACATGCTAACTGATATGGATGAGACCTAGGTCTAAGGTTCCTAGATCTTATAGGTGGTAGAAGACCATGAAGAGGATGATCAGAGTCACTGATAACAGTACGCCATAGCTTCTGATCATTTCTCTTCACAATTTACTCCACAGGAGTAAAATGCTCAATATAACCAAACAAGTCGTTGGACTCACACATGTAAAATAAGTATCATAGCCATGGAAATTTTACACAAACAAGCATATTATCCAACATTATTGGGCCTTCTTGGGTCCGTTTGAACACAAACACCAACAACTGCCAACAATATTAGATGATGTTGGGCTTGTTTGCACAGGCCTTTAAGCCACTTTCATAAAATATGCACGGTACTATTCATTAATTCTTCAAGAAGTAAGGTGTAATTTCGTATTCAAATTACTGCCTTGTGGACTTGGCTTGTTGCTTTCAGCTGTGATAACGTTTTTGAAATAGGTGTATAAGACAGTTGATTAAGATTTTTCTACCTACCATTGTCTGGAATCTCAACTGTTCGTGATGCCAAAGTGGTCTTCATGACTGAAAACGTAAACATTCGAGGTTGTGTGTGATAAAATCATCGTAATCATTTACTGTGATAAGAAAAATTTTACATCCTTGACTAACAAGTATGAACTTTTCCATGTATGAAGCAAAACAGTGTTACAAAACTCATCTTTGCATTAAAAATAAAAAAAGGACAGAAAAGAAAGGCAAGGAGGGAAAACCTCCAGTTCGAAGCAACTGCTGTTTACAACATGGAAGAAAAAGGTTCGCCATTACATAGCAGACATACAGTGACCAAAATACCACACTTATGCCAGGGTTTATTGAAAAAAAATGTCAAAAAGACATAGCCAGTATAACATTTAAGGCTATGACATGTATCTTGGCTACGGATGATCTGTCTTTATAGCAAAACGTTAATGGATCTTATGGACATTTTTCCTAACCTGAGACCTTCGATTGAAGATGGCGAAGAGGAAGACCGTGAGTCTCGTTCCAATTTTAGAGTCCAGGCTCACCGCAGCGTGGTGGGGGAAATTATGTAAAGAGGGGGGAGGAGAGGGTAAGTGGTGCTATTAGCAGTAGTAATAGTACTGTAGTAACGGTAGTAGTAGTTGTTAATAGTAGTAGCCAAGTGATTGAATCCACATTGGATCATTAATTTAGACGTTCGTAATATTCTGTCTCTTTTAATGGTTATGTTTTTTTGTTGAACGACGACAGTTGCGGGACATATGCTAGCAATATTTCCCCGTCCTTACTCTACTTAGTGTAATTTTGTCTGCCAAGTTGGCATTTAGCCGAAGAACACAAGCAATACTGGTCTTTTACATCTCAACTTACTTTGGCTTATAAGCTCACTGTTATTATCAATAAGCCTATCTGTTACGATGCACGATGAGGGTGCTACAAGTACAACCACGATATTTGCTAACATTTTTATCTCATTTATTGGTGCTGGCATTCTGGGAATGCCTTATGCCTTCAGAGTGGTAAATCGTCAACTTACCTTCTCTAGCTTTCTTGACTTGTTCAACTTCAAAGAGCATTTTTATTTACCATTTTATGAAGAATGATCTTAACAATTTATGTTTTTGTTGTTGCTCAGGCTGGTGTCATCGAAGGCAGCGTCATTATGGCTTTAGTTGGTATTGTAAGGTACGAAACACTACTTGCTGTAAGCCCACATGCTTTTGCTCATTTGCAGTTTCGGATGCGGGTCCCTTGAACAAATAATACCAACTAAAATCAATATAAATGTTCAGTGAGATTACCTCACTTAACATCATTTTAATTTCTTTAAATGTGTGTCTTCCATAAGAGTACAATTCAAGCTAGCTATAGTGCACCAGCACCCTAGTAGTCGTTCTAGCGCTTGTCGCACTAATTGGGGCACCATCACTCAGACACTGCCTCTACATTAACTGTTTTAAGCATATAACTCGCAGCTCACACGTTGATTTTTACGGAGGGAGGAAAACCTGACAACCCGGAGAAAAACCGTCGTGGCAAGGAACCCCCGGTCTCAACATTTATATTCCAGTATCTCTGTACATTAACAGACCATTGCAACTTCCATATTATGAAGGCTATAAATGTTTTATTGCAAGCTACTGGATCTAGAGGGACCAGTTCACAGTCATAAAGAATTAACTTAGTAAGGTCTTGCAGTTCTTGTTTTGCTTGTCTAAATTTACTTGACCCTTCCTGATATTTTCTTTGTTAGAAAAATAGCTATTAGTGACCCACTGAACCCCACTTTCTCAGGCCACTCCCAAGTAATTGGCCATTTCTGAGTTCTCAAATATGATGCATGAAGATTTGGCTTTGTGTGAAATCACACTTTGTGGCATGAAACCTCTGACTTGTTCTGTTGTCCATTTGTATGCAGTTCACTCATAAAAATAAACTTTTAAGCAGCAGAAAAAGAAATGTCAGTCATTTCAAGCCACCAAGAGTGATTTCGCATGGAGCCTTGCCTTCCTGCATCATTTTTGAGAATTCATGAGTGGCCTATTACTGGTTCCTACTGATAGTCATACCATACTATTATGTATTACCTTTTTCTTTTTCCATTTACTTTTATTTTAGTGTCAAAGCAATGCTTCTTGTCATTGATTGCAAAAACAAATTAGTCAGTATTAACTGGTCAAGTGGAAGGTCATTACTAAGTAAAGCAAAACAGAAAATAACAGAGGAAAAAGAGTCATTTTCTATTCAAGATGGTGCTAATTTAGATTCAATTCTGGTAAAGAAGATTCAATTTTTTTCTGTGTTGTTTTTCTGTGTTGTTTTTCTTTGTTGTTTTTCTGTGTTATTCATAAGATTATTGAATGATACTTATTTTTATTATCCATGTAATTGCTTACTCTTAATATTTGAGAGAGGATTACTATTTGTTTCTGATGATGTTTTAAATTTTTGTTGTTCTCACTAGCTATCATTTTCATTATTTTTTGTACACTTTGCAGCATCAACAGCAAGAAATAGATTATGGAGATTTAGGTATATTATATTTGTGTGGTATTTTTAACAATTATTCCACAAAATCAATTTGTACATGAGCAGAAGCATATAGCCAATGAGGCACACAGCACCTCGTTGGCTATTAGCCATGTATGACGAGATTGAGTGGAATGATTGTTTTATTATTCCACATCCATTGGATTGTGAAAAATGTAGAATTTTAATTATTTTCAAGTTTAAAAAATGAAGTAATGTTGGTGAAACGTGCTGACATTTTGTTTACTTCTCTACTCACAGGATATGAGCTGATATCCTCATAGTAGAGGAACCCATCAGAGTACGTGCTTGCTCATATCCAGTGGGTGTGGATATAATAATATATTTTATACAACTGTGGTTTCTGTGAATCATCATTTTATTTCATAATTATGAAGAGGATATTACATGGGTATCTTTGGGTGTTGATGATACCATCAGTTGCATCTAACTGTGAACAGTCCCAATGGGAACATGTTCTATCACAATGTGAACTTCAAAATTTTAACTGTCAAACTTCAAAGTTTAGAATGTCAAAAAAAGTTCCTCCCACCTTTTTTCCAAGTTCCACAATTGATATGAACAGTTGCTGCCAATATATATGTAAAAAACAATGTCATGGATTGGCATTCTCAGAAGATATGCAGAATCAAGTCTAGAAACTCGCTAAAGAGAATTGTTCTTTAGTAGGCAGGAGGAACCTTGAAGTTTGATGGCTAAAGTTTAACCACATGAGAGACAATGTTTCTGTTGCAGCTGTTCACAGGCAGTTGTAACTGACAGTATCTCTAGCTCACAAATGAGAACAGCAAATGACTCTATGTTCTATTTAACAACTAGACCTCTAGGGTGAATGGACTATGAGTCAATAGCCCATGAGGCCTGTGGCCTTGGGCTATTTGAATTGTAGTCTGAGAGGTCTAAGTGTTTTAGTATAAACCTACTAATTGGTTAAATAAATGGATGTAAACAGTTTTAAATTGAGTTGAAATCATTTATTTTTCTCAAAAATCAGCACTTTTTTGCTACTAGTAGGCTATCATGAACAGACCTCTAGTAGAGCAGCCAATCAGAATGCAGGATTGGTGATAGACCTTTAGCAGGTTTATATTAAGCTGTTTACCAAGTAGTGAGATTAAGGGAGAATATAAGAGGTTTTAGAATTATGTGGCATCAACAAATGGCCATCAGGTTGACCAGAAAATGGTTGCAACATTGCTGATCCCACTGGTAATTATACCATCCCAGCCCAGAAAACTAACAAGAAACGATAGACAAATAACCCTTAAACAACTGAGTGAGACACACTTACTGGAAAGAGCCTTTATTATCAGCTGAATGGGTGTCAATCAAAGGGGTACTGTTCTTCACTATACTTTAAGCATTTCCTATGGTACCTTTCCTACATACATGTACCATACAAATGAAGAAAATTGTTGTAATTTTTTTGGTTTCTAGTTTATTTATAAATACTGGTATAATAATAATAATAATAATAATAATATTTAATATTTATATTGCGCAAATTAACATTTACATATGAATCAAATGATTTCCTTTTATTTTAATATGCGTATGATCAACAGGTCTGTATTCTCTTGGTTCACCTGGCAAGGCAATAGTTGATATTAGTATTGTGGTCTCTCAAATAGGTAAACACAAGTTTTTTGTTTGACTTATAAAATGGTTACAGCTTTTGTATCTGTTTTCTTTTTTGTTTCACACTAGAAATGTAATCTTCCACTGAATTAGTCACCTTGTTTATTCTGGCTGACTATTCCTTTTTATGGCAGATGTTTGTGAATAAGTCCCAGTTAAGTATAGATATCTTGTAGCCCCAAAATATACAGGTCACAGGGGCAGATACAGGGGGGGGTGGGTGGATTTCCATCCCCCTCTTTAGAGGTGTTAACAGTCAAAAATGTTTATATTTTAAATAAAATAAAACAACAGATCTGATTGCATCTCGTAACTAGTTTTAAAAATTATATACATATGTTAAGAGTCAACTCTGCACATTTTAGATGTCTTGAAAGCCTATTCTGAACTCTGTTGGAGAATAGATACCTTGAAGGAGCTTTAAATAAGTATCCTTCACCTTTGTAAAATCCTGGATCCACCCCTGGGTCAGGTTGCTTACATGGCATTTTTTTGTGCAGTGTGTTTTCAAAATGTAGCTTTTTTGATTTATTATATAGAGAGAATTTCATCTCAATGATTGGAATCGTAAATGTACTTGTCTAGCTTAAAGCACTTACAATATGTGAAATGTTGTAACATGTGAATCATTCAATCACAGTGTGGCTTGTGTGGCTATAGTGCAACTACAAATTTTCTGTATCATTTTCCACTCAATACAAAGTCCCCTCATTGATATTTTGTAAAACATCATTAACCTTAGTTGTCTGATTTCAGGTTTTTCATGTGCATACCTAATTTTTATCTCTGAGAACATTGCAGATATGACATCAGATCGCATTACAAAGTAAGGCTATAATGTAAAGTGTTAATTATGAACTATTATTAGTTACCAACTACAAACTACAGTAATCAAAGATAATTCATTTGTCATATATTATTAATATTTCCTTATCATCAGCAGAGTTTAGTTACCGTATTGCTTGGTATTGTGTACAATATAGTGTAGAAAATGTACAGAGTACATGTACCTTCCAGGGAATTATTTCAAATCATTTATGCAGTTATTTGGATATTGCACTGCATATGAAAAATCTAATGTTGATCTAAAAATCACCAGCTTTATGTTAATTTCTAGCTGTTTGCCAGTTTCTGATGAAATCAGTTAAAACTATGACTTCCTGTTACATATTTCAGTACAGTATTTTCCTCTATGGTTGTTCTCTGTTATTTTAACATTTGTTTATCATTAGTTCTATGTCTAACAGTTATTTTATGGTGCAACAATCTTTCAGTTATTTAAGGTGTGCATACCAGTATAGTTTTGCAGGACTTTGTAGAGTAGTTGCTTACATAGGTTATGTATATCTCATTTTTCAGGAATACTGTTCTCTTGACTTTGTTACCGCCATTACTTGTATTGGTGAATTTTAGACATCTAAAGCGCCTTGCCATTTTCAGGTATTTAGAAAAATTTTCAGTATTTTTCATTTTTGTCCATTTTGCTATCAAGTTTGCATTCAAATTTATTTCCAAATCCTAATCACAAGCCTGAATTTTTTTTACAGTTTGTTTGCTGACTTTGCAAATGTTTTTGCATATTGTGTAGTCTTTTGGTTTGATTTTGAACACTTTGACAGAGTCAAGTAAGTGTAGGTGGTATACTGGTAGTCATGTAGTTTACAGGCTTGTATGGTCTATGTATCTTACTACTGTGAGTGGGTGGCTGGCATCTTAAACTTGCTTTTCATATGCATTTTGGGAAAATCCTTGGGATTAGGAATTTTGATATTTACCCAAATGTCTTGAACAATTCCCTGACTACTGTAATGCAAACAGGACTGGTCATAGACAGAATTGGGAAAATACAATCCTTCTCTACTTTTCCAATTCTATTTATGTCCACTGGTTCTAAGATAGTTGAGTATGGTCACCTTAGCAAGTACTTATTAGAGGGGAATATCTTGGACAGCAGCATATCAAAATCCTTCAATGTCAGAGATTTTTCCAACATATAAATAGATAGGCACTGTTTAGCAATACTTTGTGTGACTTAGGCTTTTATCATTCATGTGCCAACCAGTGAACAATTAGTTTTTGAAACAAAGCAACTTGTGAAAAGTAATTGTGACTCTGGTTGGTACATTAACATAACAATTTGTTTGTTAGTAAACATGAAGTACCACACTATACCAGTGTTATTTGAATTTGTTCATTGATTTGCAGGCTTCATCCAAGACTAGCAAACATTAGTGGTCTACCATTTTTCCTAGGAATTGCAATTTATTGTTATGAGGTTAGTTTGGGCTTTTTTATTTATTATTTATTGTTTTTACTTCTACATTTAAAGGCAATTATTTGCATGCAAGTAAATAATTTATGAAGGAATTGAGCTTGACCATAGGAAATACATGATATAGCATTGTAGTTTGTGCAAAGCTAATTACCTCAAAGTCTTAGTGCATGTGTTGTGGGGCATTGGGCAAATTATAATGCGGCAGTGCAAATTAATTTGCACAGGTGCAAATTTTTTACTTAATATGGATTCATTCAAAAAATCAATGACTTTGATTGCTCAAGCTATCTTTTAACCACCCCTCCCTTCATTCTCCCTTCTTCCTCTCCCCTCTCTTACACAAGTCTACCTGACTACCTAATTAGCATTTTTTTCACATTTTTTTTGTTGGGTTACCTTGGTTTTCCAGAGGTTCTATTCACTCTTTGTTTTTGCTAGGATGTGGACCTACCATAAGAAAGCTGGAGTAAGAATAAATAGCCTCTGGAACTCGGGGTATTTCTGGGTGAAATTGATGAATAAGTAATATATACAACATGAGCAGCTGTGTTGTATCAGAATTTACAACACGAGCCGAAGGCGAGTGACTGTAAATCTGATACAACATGGATGTGAATGTTGTAGATTACTTGTACAACATCTAGGTGTATGCTCTCATATTCTACTGATTTTTTTCGAAAAGAATTGAGTTTGGCTGAGAAAATCCAAGTTAAAGTTTATGCAGATGAAGACGATTTTGTATCTAAATTACAACCTCCTCCATGGTCAATGATTTCTATTGTGTTTTGCATATTAATTATTCATGAGTCATTTAATGTCATTTCTGACTTGTGACGTTATGCTTACAATTGTAGATCTTAAGTCAAAATTTAAATTGATTTAATTTATCTTTTCATCTACAGGTCTATGTACTATTATTACTAATAATAATGAACTTTATTTTAAGAAAGTTTAAAAAGTATTTACAAAAATACACCTGTTTAGTAAAGAGCTATTGTCTTACACTGTGCCTTCCAGAAAAAAAATTATAATAAAGAATGAAATAAATAAACCTAGAACCTAATAAGAAAATTGTAAAAGACCTAAAATCTAAAAGAATAGGCCATTTGCACTAACAGGTCATGTGACCACAACCCCCTTAAAATCAAGCACCAGTGTCAAAATGAACTCCAGAAATGGAAATAACATCTCGATATTAGTAAGAAGGTGAAGTTTCAGCTCAAAATGTTTGACACAGGAGAAATGGCATGAGTTATAAGATCTGATGTTTTCTAAGAGTTTGTGCAGAAAACGAGCTGGACGGCACGAGCTTGCCATCCAACACATTTTCCCATAAAAATCATTATAAAATTCTAAGTTTTATATTTCATGCCATTTTTACTGTGTCAAACATTTTGAGCTGAAACCTCACCTTCTCACTAACATCGAGATCCTCCTTCCATTTCTGGAGTTTATTTTGATACCGGAGCTTGATTTAATGGGTTGTGGTCACGTGACCTGTTAGTGCAAGTGGTCTATTGAATTGAAACTACTTCAAATCTAGTAAGAAATCAATAAATATACATATCTAGATAATATTTAATATGCTTTCTGTTTGAAAAGCTTATTATAATAGATTTAGCAAATCTAACATCTGCAGGTAAACTATTATACCATTAAAATGGAAGCTTAATTGATTTAGCAAATCTAACGTCTGCAGGTAAACTAATATTATACCATTAAAATGGAAGCTTAATTGATTTAGCAAATGTAATGTCTGTAGGCAAACTACTGTATTATACCATTATAACGGAAGCCTTTCATAGTAATTGATAGTTATAATTTGGTATCTGGAACGATAGGACATATAACCACACAGGACCTAGAGTTAACAGGTTGCAAAATTGTATTGATGAATACTCAATAGCAATAACAACAATTCAATCTGAAAAGTTGCATAGCATAAAGTCAATCTCAAGGTTCTGAACTATTTACAAAGCACAGGGTATAATTTTGTTTACTTTTTTGTAGCTTTGGTAACTCTACATAATACCTTATCTTAATATAACTGAACATATTATATAACTTAAACAACTGAATTTGTATCAAGTTCAAATGTCAATGATAGCAAAATAAACAAATCATGATAATTTGCTCACGCTTCTAATGGGCCAGAGCGTGTGTTAAATATGTTCATTTTCAGTCCAGTGAAACAGTATCCATAAATTATTTCTAGTGGAGCTTCTTGTAGTACCCGTATGTTGTGATACAGATGACAGCAGCTTGAACATATTACTTATAAAAATATAGTCTGGGCTCAGGCCATTTAAGGCCTTAGACAATAGAGTAACTACTCTTAACATAACCCTGTATTCTATTGGTAAAAGATGAGATTCTAGGTCCAGAAGGAGAAAACTTTGACTTATCATAAATTAGTCTCAAAATAAGTTTCCATAACTCATTGTATATTCAATTACTTGTATCAAGTAATAATATGTAATTAATGTACTAAATGTTTAGTGTTTTAATTACCATTCAGGGTGCTGGAATGGTGCTGGCACTAGAAGCATCCTGTGCAAAAACAGCCAAGTCTAAATTTAGAAGGTACAATGTATGTTTTGGAGGTCTGGGTCTGTGATCGGAATTAGGCAACATTTTTTTTTCAAGAAATATCATGATCATCAGGAAAAAGTGTTTCATCTGATATCCAAACATTGAGAAGTGGGTAATTAAAAAAATGAGGCAAGTTTTTTAAATAACATCGAGTTGTTTGAATTGAGGATGAAACATTCTTTGAAGTGTTTGATCTAGCTTCTTAAAGAGTGAATAATTCCTGGAGAAAGTCTATGTTGGCCAAATTTTATGCTAATTAAGATCAGAAACATGTCCAAATCACCATATCACCGTAGTGATTTACTTTTGTTTTCTCCTCATTACTTATTCAACATAATAAAATAAATGAATAAATAAAAACTTATATAAGGTTTACATTATCATGATATTCTAAAGCACTTCATAAAGGAAATACTATTTAACAATTAGACTATGAGTTGGAGTTTTCTATGAGTCAATAGACAGTCAATGAGGTTGCTCAGCAGCCATTTGTTTTCATTCTTGTTAAAAGATGAAAATGTGCAACCTTTCATGCTAACCTCATTACCCACTCCTGAAATGTGAGTTTGGATGTCTGGATGAAGCTCTATACATATACTTTACCCCTTGATCAGATCCTGACCTTGCTTATACATGCAAACAAAAGCATTACAGGAAACTAAGGCAAGGTGCATCAAAAAGACGATTATTTTCGTATATGTAAAACTTTTTCTACTCTGATTAAGCCTCATGTCAAACCTCTCATTCTTAGCAGCTTAATTCCCTTGTGCATCCATAAGTACTACTTACAAGTGTTAACTAATAGACCTTATTCACCTAATGGGCTTAATGTTTTCCCAATACAGGCCTCTTGGGAATAAGAATCTTTGTTTGAGGTTTGTCCATATTAATCTTCTCAAGCATTGACATTAAACAAAGGAAAAAAGCCCCATGGGAATGACATCATGTGACCTGTAATGGGAAAGCAACAAGTAAGGTCTATTTTTACTGAACTTAATTAACTTTTGCCCTTACTTAATTTTATTGTTTCAGTATATTCACATTTACAGTATCACTAGTAACTTTACTATCCATGGTTTTTGGAATCTGTGGATATTTGGTAAGCAATGGCTGTGGACATGTGTGTGGGCTTTGTAACTTCATGTGCTTTGCACAAAGGATTTGCCAACTTAACTGTCTTTATTATTTTTCAGTCCTTTGGTGGCAACACAAATAATATTATAACACTTAACTTACCTAAAGGTAAGAATGTAATCTAAAAAAGGATTAAGGAATGTACTGGGACTCCATTCATTAAAAGTTGAGGTTTATGTAAAATTCACAAATTTCATTGTGAAAATTCCTTACTGTTGTTGCAGCAGACTTTAGCCACAGCCATAATCTGTTTGAAAAATTTTGGTAGCATATTGAGCCAGTAATGTTTGATTTCTGATGTCACCAAAATGTAACAGACTTCAAGAAGTCTCTGACATTTCTGATGAACATCATGCTATTGCCAGCAATGCTGCTGACATGTATACATTCGATGGAATAGCAATTTTGCTAGAAACAGGCAATGCCCAGATATGCTCAAGTAATAACTAAAAAATGGTCTTTAGCATGTAGGCCAGTTTCTAGTTAGAATAAGGTGTTACCTCTTGACATTTAATCTCAAAAAGCTGGAAAGGAGGCTTACGTACTTGGTTTATTTATGCTATGGTGTTATGGGTTTTTTAATGCTAGGTTAACTTTTTCTGGATCTACAATATCTTCAATAATCTGTTACCCAGTTCTGTATTTCATTAATCCTGTCAACTGCATTGATCTGTTTTGAATATTTTTCTATTCTTTTTCAGGACCATTCCCAGTCATAGTCAGAGGCTGCTTATGTTTCTCTCTGTTCTTTACTTATCCAGGTTAGTTTACTTGCATGTTTTAAAAAAATTTAGGTGGTGGTGCTAGAAATCAAAACATAAATTAAAGTTCATCAGTTGATCACCCATCCAGGAGCAAAGACAAAAACAAAAAGAAAAAAAAGAAAATGTTTCTAATAAGATCTATATTTTATTGCTGCAGGGCTCAGGCTCATTTCATAAGGATTTTTCTGTAGGTTTTATGACTAACTTTGCCACTGAAAATCATTAAAATGTTTATTTTTGTCAGTAATGATGTTTCCTGCTGTTGCAATACTTGAGAAAAGAATTTTCAATAATGGCAAAGTCCATTACTACTATGGGGTAAGTGAATTTAGCTGGTAGTCATGCTATGGCTTAAATTAAGGTGACTGCCTACTACTGGATTGAGTTTCAAGTCCACAAGCATGCAGGTGCATAATAACCACTGAGTTACCATAGTAACCTTGAAAATTTTACTGAAAAAGATTGAAGGAACCATGTTTTGAACCTCAAGAGGGCAAAACCCTCAAATTTTGCACAGGATCCTATGTATTTAATATATTTTAGTAAGGAGTTAATTGGTGGTGGTGGGAGTGTGTGAATTGGGGGAATTGAAATTTTTGGGAGGGCACAAGTGGGGTCTTTCTAAGAAGCTCAGGTAATGCGATCCTGCAATTTTTTGTCCAAAATGTTTTTTAAAACTTGGCACAAATATTAATTTTGAGTGCTAAAGTAGAATTATAATGAAATTAGAAATGGGGGTACCAGAATTCCTTTAGAAGATATAATTTTTCAAAGATGGGACTTGCAGCCATCTTTTGTGGACAAAATAGGATAATGGAATTACGAATTTCAGCTCATATCGGCCTGCAATAATAAAACCAACAATTTCAAATGATAAATAGAAATAGTGCGGAGAGAAGGAACTCAGAAAAAATCTGAGTTCCAGATGGGAATCAAACCCATGACCTTCCGTACACTAGTTGGATGCTCTAGCCACTGAGCTACTGGGTACTCTATTTCAAATGATACATAATACATTTTCTCATCTTAGTGCAGTGAAGAATGAGTTTTCAGAGCCAAAGATTGTTCCTAGTTTTGGACATTTTGGCAATTTCTTATAAAAGTTTATCTCAGAACCTACCTTCATTTTTTGATGTGTTAAGGTTTTAGATACCATGGACTTAAGTGAAAAAACCAGGGTACTGCAGCTTACCATGCAGTTTAGAATTTTAGATATTTGCCATTGAGTATTTTGATATTTACCACCACTAGATTTAATTTGTTGTAATTCACTCAACAGCAAGCGCCTTGAAAAAATCCTGAGGTTGAGAACAATTCTATTGAGGATTTTCTGAGATTGGCTCCAAAAACTGTTTATCAGGATTTCCCCATAACATTAGCATACTAATAATGTTTGGCATGTCACACCCACTGTTTCAAACTTCAATCATTTGGTCAACATGTCTGAAAATTGTTTGACTAATAGGGAAAGCTGGTTTTTGAGCACTCTGAATATTGCCAGTTGGAGCTTAAAAAACTGCACTACCATAGGAACCCCAACCAATAAAAACATGCACCTTGCATATGGCGCACCCTTGCGAACAAAAATACTTGTTTGATAATATATAAGACTTGTTGCAGATATATAAGACTCCTTAAGGGAAATATACGACTTGTTGACCTATAAGTCGAGTATTTGTTGGAAATATACGACTTGTTGTGCAAAATATAAGACTTTTTTAAGAAATATACAACTTGTTACGTAAAATATAAGACTTGTTGAAGAAATATACGACTTGTTGCATGTGCATCAAAGATGTGCACAAATGCATGAATGTATTACAATAAGGGGAACAGATGGAGGACCATCAATTTTTTATTTTTCTTTGATTTTCTTCTAGCTCACCCCATGGCATTGAAAATGAACAGTCCTCAAGATTTTACTTGAATGATTTTCTTAATAAACATCCTTCTGTTTGTTCTCAAAAAAAGCCACTAGGCTTGTAATTAATGAAAGTCTCAGTCTGTCTGTGACTTTGCAGGTGCCTCTTTGCCTGCAATGTTACTTGCTGTGTATTGCTTGCTATTCTCTCCCTTTACTGTCCATACTGATTTCATGCAATGCAAGATAGTTTTGCCCAGAAAGATTATTAGACAAGTCACAAAAAAATGTTTGGCATTGTTAAGTAGCACTCGCTTTCAAAGTGGTCCAACCTTTGTGTCAGTAGATGTTAATTACCAGTTGTGTTTCTCTCAAGATCTTAATGAGGCTCTAAAAACATTTTTGGTATGTGAATTTTCACATGAAAAGGACACACAAAAAAAGCACTTCCTGACTTATCGGGGTTTTTTTTATATGCTTCCTTATCTTTTCTGCAGAGTCTAATACGAGCTGGCATGGTGGTTGCAAGTGGTGTGATTGTGCTTATTATCCCAAACTTCTCCATATTAATGGCACTTGTTGGCTCAAGCTGTTGTTCACTCCTCTCATTCATTTTACCAGCAATATTCCATTTACAGATTTTCAAAGGGTAAGTCTAGCCATGGGCAGCCATCTACTAATTTAAAAGTTTTATGACAAAACAAGAGAGTGTTTCTCTTGAAAGAAAATTAGGCATGTTGTAAAACGTGGATTGCCGTGGACTGGACTGGACTGGACCTGAAAAACACGGACTCAGTCAGTCCGCATTTTTTTATAAAAAAACACGGACTCAGTAATATGCATCACATGTAAAGTGGGCATATGGTTTGGCTACCTATGACGGACACGGCCCATTTTGACAGAAAAGGTAGAGTTTGTGACACAGCTCCCAGCAACACTTGACGCCGAACATTATTTGTAAATATTCTGTATTGATTTGAGTTGTTAAAGTTGTCCATTTAAAGTACCAAAAATACTAATTTATTTTTTTTGTGGTCGTGGTCGTTGTTTTTTGGACGTCTGGCCCTTAGTTTCTTAGTTGCGTTTCTTGAAAATAATGGTGATGGGCTGGTTTATAAGTATACCAGACTTACATACAAACATACATATATATATATATATATCTAGAATCAGCACCTCAAAATATAAATCAGGTTATATGGTGCATAATCATACCATGCGGGAAAGCACTATACAAAGAAGCCTACCTTGAACATGCAGGAAATCTACACATGTGGTTGGAAGAAATGTACAAAGTTCTGAATAAAATATAACACTCCCAGTTTCTGTATAAAAAAAATATAATAAGTTCCCCCCCCCCCCCCAAAAAAAAACTCAGCTCAAAATTTCAGGACACCCTTTTCTCACCCAGCTTTCCCCTCCACCTCCCCCCTGATAAATAATGAATGGTCCCTAAACAGCTAGGTGTAAATTAGATCCAGTGGTGGTAAAAGGAGTAATACTAAACTTTTACTTTGCTGTTTTTTTCTAATCTCATTTTTTTCTCTGTAGTGACCTGTCATTTATTCAGAAAAGTGTGGACGTTATTATTATATGTTTTGGGATGATGGGGTAAGACAGTAGACCTGGTTTACTGACTTTAATTTCTTTAGTAAAGACCAATCTAGAGGGTCCTGAAGGGGGGTCCTAATCCCATTTCCCAGCCCAAAATTTTGCGAAATCCCAGTCCTATTTATGCAAAATCTCAGTCCAAGTTATAGAGTTAGAGTTAGAGAGCTAGAAAAATCCCAATCCCAGTAATGGCTAAATCCCAGTCCCAGTGCATCAAATACCATTTTCCCAGCCCCAAAAAGGCCAATCCCAGCTCCCATTTACCCCTTCAGGACCCTAAATCTTAGCTGAAACTAGCTAGCAAGGAACAGCAGGTCAACTCTGTATACTCAAAGCCAACATCATTGACTGATTTCAGTCGTTAATTTACCCTCTGTGCAGGGCTCCCATACAAGGGGACAGAAATTTGGAAAATGGCCCCTACAAGTTAGTTTGGGTTGGTCAGAGTCTAACTGTTCTTGTGGGCATGGCAACAAAGAGTTTATACAGACCTTTCCCATGATATGGTTGAGTGAGTCCTGTACTTGCCAAAGCCTCGATTTCAATACATACCATCATGTACTGAGCTATGTACTTGTATGATACAATGGACTTTGGAAAGATTTAACAATAAAGCAAAGAAGTTTGTTGATTAAACAATAATATATAATTTACATAATAACACCACAGAGAAACTGCTACGGTAATGAAATCTGGGCTTTGGCAAGTACAGGACTCTCTCAACCATATCTTGGGAAAGATCTATTGATGGCTGAGTTATCATCACACATGGATTTGGCATGGAAATGTTGCACTGAAAATTGCACACTCATCCCTGTCCACTAAGGGATAGTTCATTTTTTATCGGGAGGGGGGTCTGGTAGTTTTGTGGGGGGGGGGCTCTTAAAAAATTTGGCTATGAAAGGGAGGGAGCCATAGAAAAAATATGTTGTAGGGGGGGTCATGCAAAACATGGACAAAATGAGGGGCCAAGTGAAAATTTTATGGAATAAAAGGGGGGGGCTACACAAAAGTTTTAGCAAAAATTCCAAAAACCACCAGCCCCCCCTTCCAATAAAAAATGAAGGGTCCCTAAAATAAAAATAAATTCCCTACTTAGAACACACAAAATAATACCCACAAACTACCCCACTCAGTTGTCCTTAGCATTGTTTTTTGTAATTAATCCAACTGTTTTACATATCAACAGGTCCCTAATAGGAACTCGAGACGTGATCAAGAGAATATTAATAGCTGAAGGTTCAGAAAGCTGAATTGGGATAATGTACTTTGTAGTCAGCTGTGTATGTACCTATAATCATGCAAATAATTTAAATCCTAGAAAGTAATAATACTGTATGTTGATCAAGCTAGATTGTATATTATAGCATATTGAGAGATGTTATTTGATTCTAAGGGACTAGTCAGAAATTAGATGGAGGGTCGGTCATGAAAAACAGGGGGTGGGTCACTAAGAAAATAAGCAACTCATTAGGGCTTTCTTATCATTTTTTGATTACATAGGTATGGGTCATACTTTGTTGAGCTTAAAACAAGGGATGGGTCCTGTGGCCCACCCCACCCCCTTAACTTTCTTACCAGTCCCTAAACTGCCAATATTTTGTATTGTGTTTTTGAAATCTCACGCTCAGGGCTTCAAACAAATGACTGACTTTCCTGATTCCTGATCTCTATTTTTAATTAATTGGATTTGACAAAACAACAACAACAATTGGATTTAGGATTATATAATTTGATGTCTTGAAGTGGGGTATCAATCCCATTTCCCAGCCAATTTTTTCAAAAATCCAACTTCACAACATCCAAATCCCAAACTATTTTCTTTGTAAACTTTTCCCCATTCCCATTTTGATATTATAGATCAATTTACAAGAAAAGGGAATTAAAAACTTTTAATTTATTTTTTGAGATTCAAAATATAATACGATTCTGGTAGAGAGATGCCACAGCCCATGACACAGAAACTAATATTTAAGTCTAATAATAGACAAATAGACACAAAATAAAAATGGAATTAGTGACATCTACTAACCTCTTATTAGAGTAATGACTATTTCATGGGTTAAGTGCCATCACTCTAATGAGTAATATTGTAATATTCGTAAAGTATTTGATATTTCCAATACTACAATGCAAAGTGTACAGAATATCATTTGTTAATAAAGGCAAGTGGATAACTACAAACTTCGTAAGATAGTTTAAATATTTTTATTGAGGATCATTCGCCAGCCAGGATAGAGCTGCATAACAAACAAAACCTAGGTTGCTGTTACACTGCCAGATACGAAAACCCACTAAACCACGTAAAAAAAACACCCTGGAGATGTGGCCAAAAAACCTTTGAAATTGCGGAAACGTATTCCCCGACCTAGTGCAGAGTTCCAGACAACCAACTAAAGCTCTGCGAGGGCTACAGAGC
>WUAP02064225.1:0-17755 GCA_015163945.2 Stichodactyla helianthus
CACACTCGATGCAATTTTCTTGACAAACCTTTGCCTGATCACCGTCTTCAGCTCAGCACTGACGAGCGACGCTGCGGACTTAACGTTTGATGGCTTAAAAGTGTTGGTAAAAGTCCTGGCTTATGTACCCCTTGCATATCTGGTAGGCCTGTGTTTCGTGTATGGGCTAAGATTTTTTGGGTCAGATGGAAGGAGATACGTAGCAGATACAAGATTGTTAGAGGCGGAGAAAAATGAGGAAGATCCCACCTCAACTGAAACAGAAGAAACAGCTCGTAATCTTGTCTCATTTTAATGGGCACATAATTGCTGCAGTCAGCAGCTTAAAACTCAGTGCTCAGTACTGGGATGCATATAAAACATGAAGACGAATTTCTCCAAGAACAATGCGAGGTGTATTAACTAACGTGGTTTTTAGTGCGTTGCCATGCTATATCTGAACAGAGAAAGCTGTCCTGAAAGTTTTATTCACTAGAGTCGCTCCATCTTAGAGAATGATTGAAATTAGCGGCAATATGCCGATGGAACGCTTTTTCGGAAGACAACTTGATTCAGATCTACAGATCAATCGATCAACTTTGTTTCTGGGAACTGTGACTTGCTCAGCCGTAGCAAAATGCATGGCTATTTGACACTAATTACTTAACTAGACATGTAAGAGTCCACGTTTTGGATATGCTGCCTCAGTGACTGCGCATAGTAAGATCAGGATTGAGGCTTCAGTAATCACGATTATTTCGTTGTTCCCCAAAGCCTCGATTCAGTTGTTATTTACGATCTCTCATGCAAATTATCCAAAGTGGGTTGATATGAATATTTTGCAAACAGAACAAATTAGATTTGAGATAGAGATAACAATTTAAACATTTGTAAGACAATAGGGTCACTAAAGATTTTAAAGTTATTATAAAAGTAGAGGTACAGCTGGATTAAATAGATGGGATCAGGGATCAAGGTGGATGTGGAATTTAGAAATCAGAGTTAAAAATTTGGATCTACAGCCCCTTACAGAAATGATCACTTTGATGAAATAACCTCTTCTGCAGACGTCTTCTCTTTTATTTTCATGGGCTTCTTCTTCTGAGTGTGATAGCCTATAAACAGGTATACCGTTTTTTTGGACCCAGAAAGAGTTTAAAAAATTACTTAAGGCACCTGTTTTTATTATTGTTATTATTATAATTGTTGTTGTTATTGTTATTATTATTTGCTTTAGGATTTCATTATAATTAAGTTAATTGAGTTAATCATGTATGTTTGCTAAATTAATTGTTAAAAATAATTAATTAGCCTTATGTGAAGCATTCTGAGGTAGTTTAGTCGTATTTTTTTAATAAATGAGAGATGGATGAAGATTTGATGGAATCGTATTGATATGATTTAATGTGTATTAAACATTTCCAGATGGAAAAAATATCCTACTCGATTAAGCAAAAGTGTTACTTTTCAACCCGGGAGTGGAGAAAGGACATCTCACTCTGATCTTGGAATTTCACTGTTCGTTGGTATGCCTGTGTAGTTTTTACCACAGGAAGTTCAAACAAAACTGTGAAGAAGTTCTTCCAGGAAGTAAATTCGTAAAGGTCGTTCATAAAGGTAAATTAATACTTTCACTTTTGTGCTTCGGTATCGTGAAATGCTCACATTTTTCTGAGGTGCTGAGAGTCATGCACGGAATAGTGCAGTCTTCCCTGTTGTGTCTAGTCTTCATATGGACAGCAGCTAGTTTGACATCATTGGTGCATAGTACTAGTTATGTGCATCATATTGAAGTCTCCACCAAAGGGCACGACAACACCTCGTGTCTTAACTTATCTTTGCCTTGTAAAACTCTTGGCTACGTCTTGGAAAACCTCAAGAACTCTACACAAGTTTCCATCAGCAACGGTAATTACACATTGGATAAAAACTACAATATTTCCTATCTACAAAATTTGGCTTTTAAGGGCCTCAACCGCTCTGTGAAAATCCAATGTTCAAGTGAGCATGAGGTTGGCCTTCAGTTTCGTTTTTGTGACAGCGTTGTCTTCGAGCAGTTGGAGTTTGAAGGCTGTGGTCGTTTGGAGTATTCGGCGCCGTTTCATCTTAATTCTAGTCTAATTTATAATAAGATCTATTCAGGAATTTCTTTGACTTATTGCAAAGATTTGGATATCAAAAATTGTACCTTTGCAAAGAGTGCCGGTATTGCTTTGCTCCTTTATGATGTTGGCGGAAAGGTGAGTGTAGTGGACTCGGACTTCGTTTACAATACAGGAAAAAACAAGTCAAAAGGCCTTGATGCTCATAAGACAGGAGGTGGAGTATTACTACACTTGACACAGTTTGGATCTCTATATCCTTTTAATGACACCATCCATACTTTGTTTTCCAATGACAATAACTACATTTTCAAAGGCTGTAGATTCACTCTTAATGGTTATAAAGTCAAGGACAAGTCTCAAAAAACACCACAACCATTCGGCCATGGATCAGGCCTGACTGTCTTCTTGTGTGGGTCAGCAAAAAACAACTCACTTTTGATTGACACATGCCAATTTCAGAGCAATACAGCAATTTGGGGTGGAGGAGTATTTACTGAATTTCATGACAATGCAGAAGGAAATGCCTTGAGGATGATTGACAGTGAATTTACTGGAAATTATGCCGAGTTTGGAGGAGGAGCTGTGAGGACAGGTAACAACATCAAGGGAAATGAATCACTTCAGCAAATGGAGAACACTGTTGATTATGAAAGAAATAAATTTTTCAGTAATTATGCAGCCTTAGGAGGGGCAGTATCTCATTTTGGACAAACATACCCTCACATTTTTGGTGAATGCAAGAATTCCATACGTTTTGCAAACTGTACATTTGAAAATAATACTGCAACTATGGGCTCAGCTATTGCAGTTGCATTGAATAATAAGAACAACTGGATTGAGATGGGTCCAGAGATACCTTATTGTGCTGAGATAAGTGATAGTAAAATAGAAAACAACTTGGTAAAGCAACCCAAAAAGAACAAAGACAATGATCATGTAGTTGGCATGGGTGTAGTTTATAGCTCTAAGGTGCCATTGATCTTGAGAGGTTATAATACATTCACAGAAAATAATAATACAGCCTTACTGTTGGATAATGCCCCTTTAAAGGTCTTCAACAACACATTTTTCATGAAAAATTTTGGCTACAAGGGTGGAGCATTAGCTTTGTATGGCCAGGCAAGACTGATCATGACTAAAGGGTCACGTTTGAACTTCACAAAAAACTCAGCAAATGAAAAAGGTGGAGCCTTATTTATAAGAACTCCAGGCCCAGAAGTAGCTCCTTTCAAAACAAGAGAACTTCGACGTCATGAGTGTCCCATTGGCTATGAGGATGAAAAAGGGAAATTGGTCAGTTTGGATTATGTTAAAAACTGGGACACCCATATTTATTTTATAAACAACTCTGCCCAATTGTGGGGTGGTTTCTCTCTGTATGCTACCACACTTCAGTCCTGCTATTTAGCTAATGAGAGCATAGGAAACAACACTGCTTTTCAGTGGAAAAATATTTTCACCTACAGTTGTTCACCTAAGAAAGAAATTTCAACAGATCCAGTGAAAATTTACTTCAAGAAGCAGGAATGGTCTGTGGCTCCAGATGAAGCCTTTGATCCAATGATAGAGCTGCTAGATGAGAAACACAGTACTGTTTATGGAATTGTCAAAATACAAATTAATGGTAGAGGATATACTCCTTCATTATTTCCAGAATCTCTCTTCCTTGTTCAGTCAAATGGTAGCTCTTCCCATAGTGTAATACATGGGCTTCGATTACGTGGAGTGGAGAGGTATAATTTTACATTAACCATAAGTAGTGTTGGTGGGCAAGTAATTTCAAACTCATTTACACAACAGTTCAAACATTGTTATGATGGATTTGAGCAAAAGGATAAAAAAAGGGGGGTCTGTTCATGCATGACAGACACTGTTGATATGCATGAAGGAGTGTTCAACTGTACAACTGACGGTAAGCATGTTAACCTGAAAACTGGTTATTGGGGTGGTCAGGTTACCAAAGGGAAATTTGTAACCTACCCATGTCCACAGCACTATTGTAACTTTGATGAGAACAAATTGTTTTACACTTATAATAAGTCTAAGATTTGTGCAGATAACCGAGACAGTAGCATTCTTCTGTGTGGAAAATGCAAGAAAAATTTTACACTATCTCTGGGTGGTGAAAAATGTGTAAAAACCTCTCTTTGTGGGAATAATTTTTCTATATTGTGGGGCATTCCAGTCTTTGTTGTTGTCACCCCACTTGTAATTTTAATACTTTTGCGTATAAATGTAGACATCTTTACTTCCTACTTGAATTCATGGCTGTATTTTTATCAAGTTTTGCCTTTTGTATTAAAGGTAGAAACTATGATGAAATTAGACCCAGCAATGCAAGGTATCTTGGATTTAGCATCATGGAAGCTGCCAGGGGTTCAGTTACATTGTTTTGTGAAGAAATTAGACAATATTGGAAAACTAGGCTTCAATTATCTTGTGCCATTATATATGTTAGCCATACTGATCATCATATCCCTAACAGCAAGGTGCTGCTGCAACTGCTATCAGAGAACAAACGTTTTCCGTGCCATTTCATCTATTCTTGTTCTCTGTTACACTAATTTGACTATGATTTCATTTAATGTTGTTCACTGGGTAAACTTTCAGAAAGATTTGTCAGTTCTGTACATTGAGGGCAGTATTACAAGTGATAACATTCCTGGTAGCTATTATGCCCTGCTTGTACTTGCTATTATCATCATCATATTCTTTGTCATTGTATTTCCAATATTGCTGCTTTGTAGACCTTTCTTTATCCGTAACTTTCATTTCATGAACTACTTTACTCAGCTTTATAACATCTTTCAGCATTGTTTCCAAGACCATCTTGGTTTTTTCTCAGCATATTACTTCATTTGCCGTATAGCTTTGCTAGTTCTTGCTGCAGCATTGTCAACTCCAGGCCCCTACAAAAGGTGCTGGACTGAAATTCTTGTCTTCCTAACTCTTGTGATCTTTGTCTATGTGCAGCCATACAGAAGAGATACCCATCTAAGATGGCTAAACACTGTTGACACAATCATCTTGTCAGTTCTCTGCCTCATGGCTTTCATGAGTTCAGCTCAAAATACTGAGGCAGCAACCAAAACTATACGTGGTATGCAAGTGTGTATTAAGATATTATCATGGCTGCCTATGATTTATCTTGCTGGGCTCATAATAATTGCCATAAGACACTACTGTAAACAATATTTTCCTTCAAGGGAGGGATATCAAAATCTGGATGACCCTACTTCTACATCAGGCACTTAAAACAGCTAGCGTTAGAGATCACTTTACTTGTACATGATTGTCTACCCAGAACTAAAAAAGCTGGAACTACAGTAGAGACTAGTAAAAACTAGTTTAGACTGCGTCGGTGTCTTGAATAAAACAGTTGATAGATATAATAAGCTAAAACACCGTATGAATTGGTGGTTGGTTACTGACATTTTGGACGTTAGTCCTTCGTCGGAGTTGATTCAACTCCGATGAAGGACTAACGTCCGAAACGTCAGCAATCAACCACCAATTCATACAGTGTTTTAGCTTATTATATCTATCAAGCTGGAACTACAGCTTTACGGTCTCTTGGAAGTGAAATCTTAATTTAGTTATATAAAAAGTGGGCTCAAAATGCATGTGCAGGAAGGTTTACCCTTGGGGAAAGTGGGGAGGGGGGGACACTTCACACTCACCTCAACAAATCGGGCCTGACCACTTTACCAAATTCTTTATAAAACTCAATCTGAAGGGGGAGTCACTTGTCCCTAGAATCCCCTGGCTATATGTTGGGAATTATTGGAGGTTTTAGTTAACTTGTAGGTAGAAGTAAAATTTTGAAGTAAGAAAATGTTAGATGATAATATTGGATTCTTCATATGATAATTAACCCTTTAGCTTAAGAATTTTGTAAGAATATCAGAAAATACTTTTTGCAGGAAAGGTAGTTTCTCAATTATGAAAAGGCCTTTCTCACACAGCAGCCATATTGACTAAGACCATTCATTTTTGCCTGGCAGCAAGTCTCACATTCAAGCACTTCAGAACAAGTTTAGCCAGGCAAAAACAGGTTATTTTATTCTCATGGGAATAAATATGGCTGCTGCATGAGAAAGGTTTATTGCACTTATAGGCATTACAAAGACATTGTATAAGATATTTTTAGTAACTAGAGTAGTTTACTTCACCAGTGAAATAAGAGTAGATGGTTTGATCCCAGGGGCAGCACTTGATTGTAAAGTGCGATTGTCAGGGTGACTATACTCGGGGACAGATCTAGGGTTTTTGAGGGGGTGCACCATCAATGGTTGGGACTCAAGCACCAAAGGTAAATAATATTAAATCCATAAGGGACTGGTCATTAATTAGAGAGGGGGGGCTGGTGCATTTTGAATTTTGGTGACCCCTCCCCCTACATTTTCCATTGTCTCTCTTAGCCCACTCTTTTTTGGAGCCTAAAGAAATGCTGTCCTCCCCCCACTATTTGCACCAGCCCCCCCACCTCAGGGGGAAGCACCCCCTGCATCCCTCCCCTGGATTCACCCCTGACACTTCACAATCACCATTGAAATAGTTAGCCGTCTTTATAGAATTTAAAAGACACTAATTTTATTGTTTTATTTCATCTTCATTTGACTATTAGTCACTAAGGGACTGGTCAGAAAGTAAAGGGATGGGTAATAAATATTCCATTATCAAAAGGCATACTTGTGGTGACCCACCCTAATTTAATGTTTCGAAAAATAATAACCCATTCATTTGCCTTGTTTTTCTATAGGATTCACCCCTAATGAGTAGCTTATTTTCTCATTACCCAACTGCTGTTTTTTGTGGACCACCTCCTGACTTTCTGACAGGTCATTAAGTAGTAGTATGTGCTTTACTGGTTTGCAAAATCAATATTAGATTATACATATATTTTAAGTTTTCTACAGACACAAGTCTGTAGCCAGGGGGTGCAGGGGTACATTGGAGGACAAAAAGGTTCATATTTTAGGGATCGTTTGGCCCACTTTTGCCTCCTTTCCACCCCCAGTGGCCTCAAAGGTTCACATTTTGGGGTACTCAAGGTCCAACATTTCGATTGTTTGGGTTTCAACTTTGACCTTGGTTGCACCCAAATCCTGGCTCCAGACTTGAGACAGAAATACAAAGGTGTTGTAGATATTAGGACATATTTTTATTGAGATTTAGATTATTCATTCATTTTAAATCTTTAAAAAGATATTTTGGAGAATCCATATATAATTTAATCTTTAGTTTTAGTTGCTTCAAACAAATAAAAAGAATAAAATTATACGTTTCTTGAAAAATTGATTTTTCTTGAGGCCTTTGAAATCCTGAAGTATTGATTGAAGGTTCTACTGTGTGTAATCAGGTTGGCAGGGCCAGGAGGAGTATGAAACCTCGGGGACTAGCAAGTTCCAAAAGAGATTTGAGGTGGGTGAGGTCGAGAGGCGTTGTTGGTCAGAATACTGCCGATCGTTTGTTCAAGATGGCCTTAAAGACTGTTCATTATTTATGCCTTGGGGTTGGGCTGGAGGAAAATTAAAGAAAAACGGAAAAAATCGCCGCCCTTCCTTCATTCTCAAGTTCTTATAAAGACATAAAATACATTCCTTGTCTAAAAAGTTTTCCAAGACCCCCCTTAAAAAATAGGAAACAAAATTTCAACACCCACTTCCTGTTGTCCCTTCGCTCGGCATAAATAATGAACGGCTAGTCCGGTCCATATAAGGTTTGGTAGTAATAACTTCGACTTCAATAGTAGTTGAAAGTCACTCAGAACTCTATGCTGGGCTGTTTCGCCTTTTTGTGTGATTATTTATTACTAATTTATGATATTACTAACACCTGGTCGAGAAGGCCATATGGATGCCATTTTCATTAAAGATATAAATAAGGAAAAATTACAACAGACTGTGCTATTCAAGCCTTACCCAATAGTAGGACTCTAAAGATCTCGTTTTTGGGGGTTGGTGGTCCTCGGAATATTGATGGGAAGTTCATGTTATGTCACGTAGCAACAACCATACCATCTAAAATTCGCAAACAAACGGTTTCTTAAAAAGTTCTGCTCGCGCGATATCTGAGGTAAGGGTTTTTAGTCTTCGACTATGCATAATTTTTCTCATATTTTCTTTTTTCGGTAGAAAAAAAATTTTTTTTCGTCAGGTTTGAAACTTAGTACGCTTTCTTCTTAGAATTTGAACTCAAAAGAAGATGGTTATACTCTAAGTTCACTTACTGAATATTGTATTAAACTGAAATTTATGAACTCGGTAGTTTTAATTCGCCAAAAACGTCGGTCGTTTTTGGTTTGGTTAGTTTCCTTTCAACATTTTGACGCAAAAATAAAATAAAATAATAATAATGATGATAAATGAATAGATAACATATATCTGACGGCCATTAATTTACTTCGTTATAAAAGTCTATAAAGAAAGATCACAAAAATTCGAAGGTAAATTATTTCAATTATTTATTTGTCATTCGGCAAAAGTGTCAATGGTTGCGTGACTTTAACCAATCATACAAAATCATTAGAACAGCTAAGTGGTTTCCAAACTCCAAAATAGAACACAACTTTGTAGCAATTATGACTTCAACAATGACATCACTTCGAAATTGGTCGAAAATTCCTAATTATAAGGAAGATTGGAGCAATCAGAAGGCGCCAAATGTAAGCAAGACCAGAAAATTATTTAAATTTTCAAAAACTCAGAAACCGGCTTCGTTTCGAAGTTCAAAAATTTGTCTGTAACTTTTCTTTGCAGTTGAGCGACTTTGTTGTCGGGCCGGGATTTGCTTACAACATCTCTCGATTCTATCCAAGTTCTTCCGAACTCAAAGACAAGGAAGGATGTATAAAGCTAATGCGAAAGCTAGGACTGTCTTCTGATCCTTCATCTTGGTATTGTCCAGGTATTTTTATATAATAAGTCTAATAAAGTCTATTCATATTGGCCTATTTGCCAAGAGATCATTAACACAAACTCATCCAGAAAACTCTAAATTTCAGTCAAAAGTTCAAGAACGTATTTGCCTCGGCCACCAAGTGCCCCAACAATATCAAGACGTAAAAAGATGGAAAGTTACAGCCAGAATCCAGATATATTTTACATGACAACACATAAGAAAGATTTTGAAGGTGATGATGGTTTACCCGCTGATATGGCAAGGTAACTAACACCATGGCAACAAGACTTCATCTATGAATATATAATTAGTTTAATCTTACGTGCCTTTTTTCACTTTTACAAGGCCAAAAAGTGCAAAAATGTTCCCAAGCCGTGGTGCTATCCTAGACACAACTTATAAGAATGAATATTGCCCCAAACGAAGTTCAAAAACTTCTCAAATTCGAGCTGGAACTGCTACGGGAGCCCGAAGAAATAACCCGCATCCAACGGAGGTTTGTTATTAAATATTCCTATCCCTTTTTATTTAATCTAAAACTATATGATTTGTTATTTCATCGTTTAGGTATTAGTGAGTTGCTTAGTAATATTTACAGGGCATAAAGCATCCTGAAACTATCTATATACATATTATTCGACCATCTAGTCATCGGTTAGCTGCGATGGCCGAGTGGTTAAGGCGTTGGACTTGAAATCCAATGGGATCTTCCCGCGCAGGTTCGAACCCTGCTCGCAGCGATAATGATATTTTTTTTTCTCCTTGATTCCCTTTTTTTTAAATTTAATACCCCTTTCTCTTTGCATTTTCTATTTATTAGGATCTTAATAAATTACAAAATATTATTCTATTAACCATTATGTAAAATCATTTGTATGATTGGTAGGCTTTTCTTATATGGAGATTTCCAAGCAAGCTTCCCCCTGAAGCCATTGATTACAAAACTATGGAAGATGTATGCTATGATCAACTTAAATCAACATACCAAAGTGACTACACTGGGATTCCACAAGGTTAGACACATAAAAAGGAAAAAATTATTTTAAAAAAATTAAAGATTTAACAAATTTTCTTTAAATTATTTAAACAAAATGGGTAGAAAAAAAAGAATGCCTGATTAGGCTGCATTCATTATTTATGTCTGGGAGAAGAGGTGAAATTTTTATATACTAAAAAAAATTTTAAGATCCTCCCCCCCTGTAATAAGACAAAAAATCATGTATACCCCCTGGCTAAGCTTTATGAGTTTTATCTAAAATTTTCCATTCCCCCCCACGTCCAAAAAAATTTGAAATCCCCCCCTTAACTGATAAGAAAAATTTCAGATCCCCCTGCCCCTCAGCCATACATAATGAATGCAGCCTAAACAGGCATTCTTGTTTCTACCCATTTTGTTTTGTTTTGTTTTTCTTTTTGATAATTTACAAACTAAGGATTTTTCTACTTCATTTAATATCCAAGCATTGATTAAGCCATTTTTATGATATACTTATTCTATTCTGGCTTCTCTTATAAAAAAATTGAATAAGGGACTATTCATTTTTTTATTGGGAGGGGGGGCTGGTAGTTTTTGAAATTTTTACAAAAAATTTTGTGTAGCCCCCCTTTTTATTCTATAAAATTTTCACTTGTCCCCCCCCCGAATTTGGCCATGTTTTGCATGACCCCCCTCCAACATAACATTTTTTCTTTGCCCCCCTTTCATACATGTAGGTAAATTTTTCAGGTGACCCCTCACAAACACAAAACCACCAGCCCCCCTTGATAAAAAAGGAACAGTCCCTAAGGAACTATTCAACAATTAATTGGGAGGGGGGCTGTTTTTTTTTGTGGTACTGGAGCGCAACTTTTTTCCATTGAAGGTTCCTGCTCACTCATCCCAAAAAATGATGATCATTATCATTGATGAAAGACAAATCATGTTACAAAACATTATAATGAAAGACTAGCTCTAGTCTAGTCCCTTGGGGGTACTCCCTTTGTCCAAGTGGTGGGGGTGATCTGACAACAGTCCTTTTAGGGTTGAAAATATTTCCCTGGATACACAGAGGATATTACATGGGTACAAGGAGATACAAGTTTTATCTTTGAGTATCCAAAAGATCTCTCACGAGTGAGCATAGCTAAAGAGTTAGAGAGAAAACTTTTATCTCCAAGTGCCAATCTAGTTTTTCTGTTTAATATACAATTATTGATGAACAAATCTTATTGCTTTCAAATAGCTTTTCATTTGCTTGCAAAAAGTCCAAACCATGGTGGTTTTAAAATACACATTTTATTTGTTTATAATATACGTGTTGTTTCACATGTGAAGATATCAAGAATTTGTATCTCTAGGCATTTGCCAAAGATGTTGAACTTTAAAATTTAATCATACTGCACATTAAATTACATCACAAAAAGTGATCCTATGAAATAATTTTTGACCAATGAATATTTCATATAGGAGTACAGATCCAAAAAGTATTTGATGGTGATGTAAGTATGAGTATACCCAAGCCTCCATACACCCTAGATTCCACAACAAGGTACACCTACCAAAAACCAGATGTTCCTGAAGAGATAAAATGCAACCTCAGCTGCTATGGATGCAACAAGAACAAGTATAAGCCAACTGTGGGTGCAGGTATGGACAGAATAAGTATCAAGTTTTTATATAAAGTGGTTTTCTTACTGTACTGACTTACAGTTTGTACACTGTATGACAATGATGCCATAGTTTCCCATAGTTTTTATGAGAATCATCCAATCACAATGCAGTTATGGTTATGGGAAAGTACAGCTACAGTATGGTTATAAATTTACCTGAATATCATTTTTCCACTCATATGAAATCTGCTTTGTCTTCTACCAAACATACTTTCCAACATCTCTCCAAAAAATCTTTTGCTCGGGGGAAGGGAGTAAAGGAATTTTAAGGTTGCCATTCATTAAAGCTAACTGCATTCTTTCTTCATAACACCAGGATAGAAATCTAGTTTTAATATTTTAAGAAATCAATATACCACATCTATTACTTGCAGTTCATTGTCAACTGATCTGCTAAATAGTTTCCAAGAACAGAAGTCAAAGCTATCCATTATGTTTATTAAAATAGAGGACCAAACCCTCTGCCAAGCACTGGTTAAAATCATATTTTAATTATCATCTATGAACAAATTGATTTTTGTGTTGCTAATGTATATTATGCATGTTTTAAAAGTTCCTACTGTGACGCCATTATCTCCTCTAATGCACCTTTCTGGTAGAACACAATACACTGATGAATACTACCAAAAAGCTCTAATTAAAGTAAGAACCATGCAATATTTAAGTATGCCCTGTTCTAGTCTTGCAATAGACCAAATCCATTTGGGCATAATGTTTTCCCATTTCAGACCAGGTCATCCTCTTGGGAATAAGATTCTTTGTTTGAGGGTCATCCATATTAATGTATCTTCTCAAGTGCTACCAAGAAACAAAGAAATAAAACCCAAGGGAATGACACATGGTCTGAAATGGGAAACAACTATGCCCAAGTGGATTTGGTCTATTATTTGTAACTTGCAAGCTTGTAGTGGTGACAATATATTTGAAATGATATTACCTTATAATTTTTTTTATATATATACACAGTAACAAATAATGCTTTTTCATTTATAATCAATGTAGCTATATCCTGGTGATACCATTCGTATCAAATCTGGGCCAATTCCTGCTCTAGAAGAGTTTCTAAAACATGCAAAGCCTTGAGGTTGGTCAATAAATTTGGTTTATCATAAAAGTATGTCAATATTTCACCAAAAACTTGTAATAGAAATTATATATATTACATTTATCTTCTATCTTTTACTTGCACATAAGAGTCCTAAAGTGGAGATCACATTACAAAAATAATTGTTTTATTTCATCATAGTCATACCATACATGGACTTGTCTTGGGGGTGGAGTTCCCTTTAACTATATGATAGTGGATCTAAAGGTTGACAGACAATTTAGGGTCATTTGAGTGTAGAACAGCTAAGATATATTTTGGCTGGAACTGAGACAAAAATTATAGACTTTATATGGGGGAAACTGAATTTAAAACTTTACATATTATTTGCAATGAAAAAAATGTTGATCACATATTAGGACTCTAGTCTTTCCATATGTTTTACATATCACACAAACTAAAATTTATAAGTATTTTTTCTTTTGATAGAAAAAGATGCATTGATAAAGGAGTTGACAAAAATTGCCAAGAATGACAATCGAGAGACAAAAGACCCTGATCGATTTACTAAATATACTGGTCCTTCCTAAAACAGAGAATAAATTTGACAATTTTCTAAGTATGGTATAATGCAAGATATGAAACATCCAAACCACTGTCAAAAACACTATTTATCTCACAAGTACTCCTGCAGTGCAGGGCATGTTTATGGATTAAAATATACAATAAACTTGCATACTATATGAGAATACTTAGTGATGAGATACTGTCAAAAGTAAACACCATACAAATTAAAAAATCCATTTTATTTTGCTTTGTTTTGTTTTGATGCCACATTACCTATCTCCATGGCAACAATTATCTTTCTAACCAACACAATGATGCATAATAAAGGCATCATGATCCATGTTCCATTAGGTATGACATACAACAACAAGTAGTGTGGCCAGGAGGTTTGGGTAATAAATTCATCACCATGACATAACTTAGAAGATATAACAAAATACAGTACTGTCTTTGAACACGTCATTGTTGAAGCTATAAGTGCCAATACCACACTAAGAACTGGTTTCTGGGTATTCTAGGAGAAAAACAATAATTTTTTTTAGGATTCCTAAACTTTTGTTAAAAAAGTAAATAATTTCAAAATGATGGTATACCCCTGGGCTTTCCTGTCAGGGTTTTTGAATCCCTGCTGCACATCCCTATTGAGTACCACTGCCCCCAAGTAATTTTAAAGGCCTGGCAAATGCACGCAACATTGTTGGCCAACAACATCCTACATTGTTGGGCCCAACATGTTGGGAGCGTTTGAACACCATGTTGTGTGTTGTTGGGGCTTTTTGGATGTTGTTGGGTAAAGTTTGAAACATGTCAAACTGTCACGGCTGGGGCGATCTGTCATGGTCCCCGGGTCAGCCGTGTTAAATACAGCGTGGTCAGTCACCGAGATTCATTGTTTCTTTCTTTCACAGTTTATTAGAATCATGCTGTATTTAACACGGCCGACCCAGGGACCACGACAGATCACCCCAGCCGTGACAGTAAAGACTCTGTGCTACTTAACCAGACTAATAATCTTAGGGCAGAATTCTAGTTTTCTTGTAGGCTTGACGATGTGACACACTCTAACACACTATACTCACTGAAACTTAATACTAAAATAGATCTCACTTTAGAATCCAATACACTTGGATTGTGTTGACTCACTTGTAAATCATGTCACAATATGTCACACAACTCTATACAAATTAACTGTATCATGTGTAATCATATATCTTATACGCCTTAAGTCTCAAGTAAACGTGAGCTAGAGAAGAACACATCTGTCTCTTTTATGTACACATAGTCAGTATTGTTACAAATCATTAACACAAACTTTAGAGCAAACAAGTCCCAACATTTCTTTTGTTTTGTGGTCATCGAAGCATAGCTCAACAATGTTGTGTTTGGACAGGATGTTGGGCATTATATCCAATAATGTTGGACTCAAACAATGTAAAATAAGCATCATATCCATGGAAACTTCACATAAACAATCATATTACCCAACATTGTTGGGACTTGTTGGGTCAGTTTGAATACAAACACCAATAATGAACCAACAACTGCCAACAATGTTGGATGTTGTTGGGCTCATTTGCCTGGCCTTAAGATAATACTGCAATTTTATTGCATTAATATACAGAGCTCAATTTTTCCTTACCAGAATAAGTGTAAAAATGTTAAAGAACACTTCAACTAGATTCATCCTAGGAAAAATATAATCATTATTAATATGAATATTCAAAAACAGAGTAGTAATCATATAGCTGGCTATCTATTACCAGTGCCAGTAAATACTTACCAGCTTTGGCCAATTACGAAGCCATCCTTCAGGTCTAAATATCTCTTGTCAATTTCAATATACAAATTGTCTAGAATTATTTAAAAAAATGAGACTAATTTAAAATTTCTATATACCATAGACTATATTACTAGTCTGACACAGCAGTGCATTCTGGGACTGTTATCTCAGTTAAATATCACTGAACAAAAGAACCACAAATCATGACATCTTTGGTTTGGTATTATGTAACTGAGATAACAGTCTGAGAATGCACTGCTGTATTGGACTAGTAATATAGTCTATGTTAATAGCCCACTTGCGAGATGTGCTTGGCTTGTCACGTACAAAGGTTTCAGTGTGAGGCTCCGTGCTAAATGCTCAGTCATCCATGACAGGAGAAAAGAATAAATTTAATTTAGCACGGAGCCTCGTACCAAAACCTTTGTGTGTGACAAGTAAAGCATATCTCGCAAGTGGTCTATTACATGTTATGTAAAAACCTTCCCCCCCCCCCCAAACATTTCTAGAATGTTAATAATTTCTAATTACATGGCTGTTCTTTTGGTTTTGAAACTGAAACTGATGAGATTGAGAAATTTGTAGTCTATGTTTGATGTACTACAAGGGGATATTGGCTGGGAGTGACTCCCACATAATGGTACTTGAAGTCAGAAGGGGTGAAATCCTGAAAATATCCCCTAAAACTGGTAACCAAGTCTTATCCTGATCAAGGGCACAGACCATATCAGTAGTATGCAGCAGCAGTGCATTCTGGGACTGTCATACAAATTTTTCTGTCAATACCACAGTTCGGTGGATTCTGTAGTAGCTCAGCTAAATAAACACCAAACAAAAGAACCACAAACCATGACGTCTTTTGTTCAGTGTTATTAACTGGGATAACAGTACTAAAATGCATTGCTGTGGCACACAAGCATTACAGAAAAGCAGCACAAGTCATAGTTATTTTGTTTGACAAACTTAAAGTAACTTTTAATTCTATTGATTGGTTATTTTTAATTTCTGACACCCTAAACTACCCTTAAAGCAAAGTTAATAAAATGAGATGGTTATGAAGCCCATTGTTCTATCTTTTTGTTTACTTTTTCCAACCGTGACCGTGCATAAAGCATTCCTACATACATCAGACAATCAGCCAATGACTGTTAGTTAGAACCAAGATGGGCAAAACCATACTCAACCTCCATTTTTGCTTCATTGTCAGTCCCTTTGAAGTTTGTCGGGTTTCATAACTATTCCCCTCTATTAACTTTGCTTAAAGGTAGGACGAGCACCCCCCATCTCTTTAGCATGGGAGTCCCCTCCCCTCCCCCATTCATGTTTACGTTACAAACACACTGGAACTTATGTATATTAGTTTTGGCAGAACGAGAATTGGAGAACACACTTACACTATGAAGTGATAAGGATGCGACTCATCGATTGTTAAAATAATTGCAAAAATTCGCAAGCCTATGAAAATGTTGGCTTTTTTACATGTAAGACCCTATAAGCTATATATGTAAGCTCATATCTACTCACAGGGGCGAACAAGATAGTTCAAATCTCCTCCAGGTAGGGTACGAGGCCTAAAAAGGACAAAGAGAGCATCTATGGTGCATATTAGAGATGACAGTGCGAGCCAGAATGCAATCCACGATGGAAGTCTAACACAAACTTTGTCCGCCATCTTGAAGCCTCCTCGCGGCATGCTCCTCACGTGACATAAGCTGTACGAGAAAGCGCGCGAAATTGGAAGGAAGTCAGCCACGAAGCTAATGGAGGTGAGTAATAACAGTTTTATTTAATACAGTCTACGTGTATTGTCGAAGTTTTCAAAACATTTACCGAGTATATTTAGACCTGTGATAATCAGAAGCCAATCCTTTTTTCGGAAAAATGATGGTATACTAGTTACAGCATGATTTAAAGGTCGAGACACTGTAGAATCGCCATTTGACGTGAGTCACAAGCAAATACTTCAACTTGAGGACTCATTAATCTTAAAGTCCCAGGGCTATGGAAACTGCCCGAGCTTTCCAGGAAACATTCTACAAATATTTAAGCATTTTATTTAATTTCTTATTTAAATATAATATTGTCCTTCAAAAAAATAAATTTATAATTGATTAAATGAATACATTTATAAATTTATTAACCGGTTATTATTCGAATGCCTAAGCCCTCGTCTTAGGGACCGGCCATTTTTTAAGGGCCTACTCGGGCGGAAGGGGTCGGAGGATTTAGGGGCGAGATCAAAAGGTTTTGCAAGAACGTGAGGGGGGATCAGTTAACGAGACTAAGGAAAGGGAAGGTCACCTACAGGTGTGGAGAAATTCGATCGATAATGAGGGGGAAGTCCCATTGTGCCTCAGGGGGGGAAGGGGTTTACATAATTCTTATCATAGTGGCAAAACAAAAATGCTCCAGCCCCACCCATGCAATAAATGACCAGTCCCCCACTGACACCATGTTTTTTACTTCGCATATAGTCTAGAGTAAAAAGACTTCACAAGAGTTTCGTAGCTATTTAAGGTAATGCGATCGTACATTGGTGCGCATCTTTCCTGCGCATGCTTTTCGTTGGTTGGGATTCCTGTGGTAGAACTCCTTCAATATGGCGGATAAGGCATTTTGATATTCAACGGCACATACACCTAGTTGCAAGAAGGTTGTCATAGGAGGAAACAACTTTTGTAGTTTAGTGAGAAAGGAATAACATTAAAAGACAAAAGAAGTGGTTCA
>WUAP02064336.1:0-17755 GCA_015163945.2 Stichodactyla helianthus
AATAATAATAATAATAACTTTATTTAAGTGTCAAATTATTTAGTTTATACAACTAATTGGGGACACTAAAAAAAAAAAAAAAAAAAAAAAAAAAAAAAAAAAAAAAAGGGAAAAAAAAAAAAAAAAAAAAAAAAAAAAAAAAAAAAAAAAAAAAAAGAGAGAGAGAGAGAGAAGGGATTAAGAAAAAAAAGGAAGGTGTGTTTGCAGGTATTTTACACCTTCAGCGTTGTGTCTTTTTCAAAGAATCACATATGTTCTTTGAATTACATTTTTTATTACATCTAATATCGTGGCAACTCGACTGAGCTTTCTAATAAAGTTTCTTTCCCTGCAAAGACCAACGCATTCCTGCACCGGTTTACCTACGGGCCATACTAAAACCAACCAACTGTAAGCTCTTGCAAGCCAAAGGAATATAAAAGGCTATTGACTTCAATGAAAACATCATTCCTTCTTTCATGTTCGAAGACGCAAACAGAACAAGAGCAGGACATAGAAAGCTGTCGAGACTTTATGTCGAGTTCAAACCAGGTCAAACATAACCTTACTTAAGACTGCCCCAAGTTCGTTTTTTTCCAAGCACTAATTACTCAAAGAAAAGAAATCGCGCTGAAAATGAACCCCAACAATACAAGTGACTGGAAAACCACTTTAGTATCCGCAGCAACAAACAGCAGCAGCAGTAACACAACTTCTGATCACAAGAACCTGGAATGGAAAATAAAACTGGTCTTCAACATCGCCTTCTTGGTGGTGGGAACCGTAAGCAACTCGCTCGTCGTTATTGTTATACATAGTGACAAGACTAAACAGAGAACACCACACGAACATTTTATCTGCAATCTGAGTGTAAGCGACATCGTCTGCATCATTCCAGTCTTTGTATTCACGTACCTGAAGACACCCCACTCCTTGGTTTCCTGCACAATAGCCTGGACAATAGGTACAACAGGTTTGAACGTCATCCTGTACTCGGTAAGTGCTATTGCCTTCTTCAGAGCCCGAGCAATTTTAAACCCTTTCAAAGGAAAACCCAGTAAGAAATGTATCTATGGTACTATCGCTGGTATCTGGGCTTTAGCTACGGTCTATGTCATACCGCTCTATATTGTGGTAAAAACCGATGACTCCGGGGTCTGTTACGAAGACTGGCCATCACAGATCTACAACAAGATCTACACATTTTTTTTGACTGTGGTTCAATATATTATTCCTTTGACCATCATGGCTGTCTCTTACACCAAGATTGTCTTGTACCTCAAGCGACACAAAGTCCCTCAGTGTGGCTTGAACAATGACACCAATAACCAGATGAGAATAACGCGAAAGAGAGACATGGAAGTCATCAAGATCTCTGTGATTATCTTACTACTCTACACTATTCTCACTGTACCAGGCCAAATAGCTTGGATAGCGTCAATTGTGTTCGGCCATGATGTTGGCACAGTTCTTCTGAGGTTTTCCAACGAAGCCCACCTCCTTTACAGCTGTTGCAATCCCTTCGTCTATGGTACAATATCACGTCCTTTCCGTAAAGAATTCTACAGCTTTTTCACCCGCCGCTTTCCCAGGAAGTCCAAGCGACAAAAAGCTGTCATCACAAGACATCAAGGAAGAGTAAACCAAGGTTTCCAGGAATTGGACGTCAATAAAGCTTGTAAGGCAGCCAGTACGACTTTGGCGACGCCGTCAGATACGAAGCTTTAGTCGACCACATAGAGAAAACTTGTTCCTCTCATTTTGAGAACGAGTTGATGATGATGATGATGTTTTACAAGTAGGCCTAGATTTACTTACTTTTAAAGCTTAAAAGTGTTCTTAAGTGGACGTTGAAACTTTATATCACGGGCCTATGGTTGAGCGTCCTTATTCGAGAAAAAGGAAAAACAATTCGCCGTCTGTGATGTAATTTCGAAGCCAGCAGCTTTTCTAGTATTTGAAAGATGAATGTTGGTCGCAACCACCCAAAGAAACCAAGCAGTGAAGGTTGCACGAGTAGAAAGGACAAACTTCGAAGTGGATGATTGAAGCAAAGAACGGATGGCAGGAAAGGATTTAAAGTGAAATTGGTGGGAAGAGTGGCGATGCGCCTGATTATATAATATATATAAGAAATGTATCAAAGCTGCTTGCATAAGTAAATGGATTCTTTGGTCGTTAAGAAATCTCAATTAAATGTAGCTTAAAGCTGCTAACGATTTTGACTGACTTCAATACTTGTTCTAAACAGAAGCGCACGGCACGATAACAGAAGTAAGACCACCATATATTCGAATTTATAATTTAAAAAGTTTCTCAATAAGTGAATTCAGCATAGACAAACACAGCTGGCAACGAAATCGCTTTCCTATTATTCAAAAAGTTCTTAGTAAAAAAGGAAAGTCCATTTTCTGACTTTAATAACTATTTTGAGCCTGCGAGGCACGACACGAACGCAGATGTAATAACATAATATATTCCAAAATTTTTTTACTATTCGAACTTAATTAAGGTTTGCCAATATGTGATTTCAGTATAGACGATCAGAGGTGGCACCCAAATCGCTTTCATGATCTTTAAAAAGCTCATATGAAATGTAAAGATTCCCGATAATGGAAGATTACGAAATCTTGCGTTTTTGGTTCAATAATGCAATCATGTTGTTCTGGTTTTTGCCTTCTTGACTCTCTGCTTTTCTGTTTTGTCAGATTCATGTGGCTGATCTTTTTTTGCCTGGTTTTCCTCGTTTGACTGGTTTGCCTTGTTTGACTGGTTTATCCAGCTTGTCTAGTCTATCTGGTTTATCAGGTTTGTCAAGTTTCCCACTTTGTTTCTTTTTCTTTTTCTCGTGGTTTTCTTCTGAGATTTCTCCTCTGCTTTCCTCTTTCTCACTCCCATTTTCTTCTCCCTCTTCTTCCACTTTTTCCTGATTTTTAGACACTTCAGGAATATTGGGCCTCGGCTCTAGTCAACGCAAAAAAAAAAAAAAAAAAAAAAAAAAGTGTCACTCAAAAAAGTCAGTAACTTGTTAAGCCTGGTTCACATTAGCGTCGTAATCGTAATCGTAAGCAACGTACGCAGACTCAGTAGCGTATTTATCACTGAGGCGTGAAAAAAGACAAGCACTGTTAATGAGCAGTACGCTACTGAGTCTGTGTACGTTGCTTACGATTACGATTACGACGCTAGTGTAAACAAGGCTTTAATCTAAACCAGAATGATTTTGTACATATCCATTTTAATCTCTGATGGATACCACGCCGTTAGCCCGGAATGTAATCTAATTTCTTAGTAGCTGTAAGGCAAGCGAATAATTTAGCGAGTCAGCGTGATAATATAAAACATATTGATAATTACTCACTAAAAAAATTGCTTTGAAATATGAAAGGGAATTTTGAATGTAATAAAGCAAGCGACGAATGACGCCCATAAAAGTTCGTGGGGGAGGGGGTGGGGATGGAAACAGATACTATGAGCAACAGGGAACCCATTTAAATAAAAACACTGAAGGACGATCCGATTCGCCTTTCAGAAATTCAACCGAGGACTGGAACCAACTCGTACTGCACAGAGATGTGGGACTGAATTTTGGGACAAGATCAAAAGGTGCCTCCATTTTGCATTGGATTCTAGGATCCCTGATTTTGGAGACGAGATTCTTTGAATTTCGGAAAAGCGAATTGAAGTGTTCAGTCCAGTTGTCCATCGCAGGATGGTATTTCTTACCTTCTCCGGGAATTTTATTGGAAAATTTCTTGAGCTTTGCAACAAAGAAGCCATCCATGTTATGGGCGTGTGGGTAGAAGCGACGTGTGTGTTTGAGCGAGGGATGGAAATGGCGGCCTCGGAATCTAAAAGGATATTTCAAAGTGACGTTGGATTCTTGGGCCACATGATCTAAAGTAATCGTATAGATTTCATTATCCGAATCTGTGCTGTTACCATCAACATAACCAGAGGTAAATCTTTCTCTCTGACAGCACCTCCATCATCACCATCATCATCATCATCATCGTCATCATCATCGTCATCGTCATCGTCATCACCACCACCATCATCATCATCATTGTCATCATCATCAATCATCCACCAAAGTCTCCGTTCCCATAATCATCATCATCGTCATCGTCTCTTTCTACTTACTTTGAAAATCCCTCTTTACCAAAGTCCAGTCCGGTCGGCACTAACTTGACGTACCGTCTACTTAACGCATAATCTATCACCCATTCATTCTCTTCCACCTTTAAAGAGAAAAAAGAATTAGCTTAAAAAAGGGTGAGAATGAAGACTCTATGCACACAATTCCAAACTCCATTGCTCGTCTTATACATGTAGCTCTTATGACAGTTGGCGGCTCGTTTGTCTCACTGCTCAGCAGTAACCGTGATGAACGTAGCGAAACGCAGCGAGACGAATTTCGGAGCTACGTAACTATTACGTAATTTTGCTTTAACCTTGTGCGCCAAAACGATGCGAGACAAGTATCACCTTGGCAACTTTAAAGTTAAAACAATTATAAAATATTTGAGATTTAACGCGCGTATTGATTGGCTGGCTACCGTGATTAGATCAGAGGACAGAGACACGCTCGCGCTAAAACAGCAAAAATATTTTATAATTAATACATAACGATCGCTTATGTCTCTGTACTTTGATATAAATACTCTGGGAGATGTAGAGTACTCGAAAAGCAATAGAAACACTCGGCTCGCTTTTCTCGTGCTTTACATCCCCCAGCGTGTTTGTATCACAGTACAGAGACATGCGCGTGCGTTTTATATTGGTTAAATATGATATTAAAACATTTCAAAAAGACTTGTCACGACACACTTGTTCGTGTACACAGATGCTGCTCAAGGATGCAGATCTTCTACGTACCATTACGGAACACGTTGAGTACACAATAAAGCCTCCAGACGAAGACTTGGCATCAATAGAATCGATCGCTGCCAGAAGAAGCTCTTTTTGTATATGAGAACATCTTAAGATGTCTTTCTCTGTCTGGAATAAATGCAGTGAAATAAGAATACACAACATCACACACAAGAGACTAGTTCCGCCATGAACAGTCGCACTAAACTCGTGTTTTCTGGCCCAGAAAGACAGACGCGCCTTTCCAAGTATTTATGCGTGTGTAAATTACTGATGAGAGCTGAGTGAGAAGGAAATACGAAAATATGGGAAGGACTGAAGATATGGAGAGGGAAAATCCGATTCATGCCCTTGAAAAGTGTGTTACAGATGTGCCACGGCTATGGCGGTTTTCGATTCCATGACTACTGCAATTCTCAATATTCTACGAACTCGGACATTTCAACGGCTTGTTGTGAAATTGGTTTTTCGCTGCCGTCAATCAAAAATAATCAGTCGGTAGCTTTAATATTTTTGACTAGTGGCAGTTAAAAACCAAATTCCAACAGGCAGCTCGCAACTACCGAGTTCGCAGAATATAGAGAATCGCAGTCATCCAATCAGAAGGTAGTTACGGTTACGGTAAAGTATGGTACAGCTACAGTAGAGCTTAGAAATTCCCATGTCGTTGCCCTCACAGTGTAAGAAATCCATTCTAAATGAGAAAGGCGGATTCAGGAATCAGAGGGGTGGGGTGGGGGTAAACTTTTGCGTTAGAGGAATCTCTATGACTAACCAAAGGAAAACTGGGAGATCCCAAAACAAAAAGAGTGACTGCAGCCCGTTGGGCCTCTAAATCTGCCCATACTAAGCATGAATGCTGCACATACAGGTATGTACTGTGTCTGACCTTATTCATTTTGACTGACGGGTCCTTAGAAATGACACCAGTACCGCTGCAAGGAGCATCAAGTAACACCCGATCAAATCCACCAATAACCTGCAAGACCATTACACAGGTTATGAGAGATCCTTATGAGTTTGCATGTGTGGTTTCTAGGTAAACGTAAGGTTCGGACACAAGATGCGACATTGTTTGCGACGTTGGTTGCAAGTTGCACCAGGGAAGTTGCACCGTGTGTCCTCCCGTGCACGTATTGCGCACGACTTCGCAAAAGTAGAAACGACTTCTACTTTTGCGACGTCGCCGGTGACACTGCGTGCAACAATTTGCACAGGTGGATGAACGGTGGGATTTTCCCATTGCAAGCAACGTCGCAGGGAATGTTGCATCATCTGTCCAAGCCTTTTATGATTTGAAATGAAGACAACCTGCCAAACAATACCTTTGGAAATGACCTTCCATCATAATTACATACTATTGTATTGGTGACACCTAGGTAAAAAAAAATCAATCATTATTCAGTCAGTCCGTTGGTCAGGTGGTGGGTCAGGTGGCCAGTCAATCTGCCTGTCAGTCAGTCAGTATGTTGGTCTGTCAAACAGGCAGTCAGTCAGTCAGTCAAACTGCCAGTCAGTCAGCCGGTTAGTCAGACAGCCAGTTAGTCTGTCAGCCCAGTTTTTGGTCTGTTGGAGGTGATTTAATTTACCTAATCTGTGGATATTGCCAACTAGGGCTTTAGTTCTGACTTTTTTTGCATCATTTGCAACAACTAGACCAGTATTCTTCATCAGAGCAGCTGCAACACAAAATGGGAAGCAAAAGAATGATTGAATTAACTTACGAGAATAACATGATTAAATAACCTATTAGATAAATAAACTAAAGCAAACAACAAATGAACCCAGAACTACCAAAAGATAACAAAATGTGAATAAACTATCAGCATCTATATTATACACTTGTTTCAAATGTGTGCCATAAGCTAATACGATACTAAGAGTTTGCTTTCGGTCCTGACTTGTCACTCATTGCTTTTGGCTGTGACAATGTTTTTTGAAATAGGCGTATACATGTATAGCATATATTTACCTAGGTATGTCGTTTTTCCACCAGGAGCAGCACACATATCCAAAATACGTTCTTTTTCTTTGGGAGCAAGGGCCATTACTGGTAACATTGATGAGGACCCCTGTAGCATATAGTGCCCTGCTAGGTACTCTGGTGTTGCACCTGAAAATGATGAAATCCCAATAAGTTTGTAGGGTCACACTTATAATGATGATAATTATAAATGTTTATAGCAATGTGTAGCTGGACTTACCAATTGGTACTGTAGAGTCATAGATAACAAGACCAACTTTAGACCATTTGCCAATTGGATCCAAGTTAACACCTCTGTTTATTAATGCCTGGGAAGTAGGCAATTAACAAATTCAACCTTATTAAATACACCTATTTCAAAAAAATTTGTCCCAGTATTGATTGACAAGCAACAATAGGAGACAACAAGGGGCATAGATACTTTTAATTGTAATTAATTTACGGTATTCATGGTTTGACTTGTAACCATGGTACAACTTTCCATGCTATCTTCAGTTCCACATGAGAATATGTGTGTTTGGAATAAATTAATTTGAAATTAATTTACCAACATCCCTTGAGGTCTCCTTTTGTCAACTGTCAATCAATAAAGCGACAACCTTTTTTTAAGAAATAAGTTCATACTAAAAGAAAATGGCTTTTGCCACAGACTGTACTATACCTGAGCTAGATCTCTTCTTCTTGTTTTGAGGGAGTTTGTTCGTATTGTTACAGGTCTTTGGACTTCGTTAGCTTCTAAAACCTCAACAAGCTGCATAAGATTGGAAAATTAGTCATGATGAAAGAAAATAATCCCTCCCAAAAAGAAAGAAAAAAGAAAAAGAAAAGAAAAGAAAGAAGAGGAAGAAATGCTGCTGAGAAACACCTCTGAGAGCTGAAACATTTCCATAAACTTATCCATTAGGAAATCCCCATAGCTATAAAATGCACATAAATCTTTCTTTAGCAAATCAAGATATTCCTTTCTGGACCTGTGAAAACAAAGGACGAAAAGGAAATAAATCAGCCATACTTCATAAAATCCAGGTACAAGTCATCATACTCTACAAATAAGACATTTTGCTTTCAGGTTATTTACATGTAAAGTGTGTTTTCTATCTTAATGTAGAATGTTGGAGTTAAATGGTCTTACCTTCCAGGTTCCCTTGCTTTATTAAAATTGTTTAAAGCTTGGATATTTTCTCTGATTCTTTGGTTAATTAATGCCAAATCTGGCGGCTCATTGGCTGAGAATAAAAAGGGAAAAAAATCAGATTTCAAAACTTAGCATACACTCTGACAAGTGGAGGTTTGAATTTGCATACTTAGACTCCTTTTAAGAATCACATACTAGGCTAAAGTTTATATATTTCTTGTAACTCAAAATCTCCTGATTTTGAAAAGTTACAGTATGAAAGCCACTTATCTGCTCTAACATGACTTTATAGCTACATGTATATTCCATCTGAATGGGGATTCACAACCTTACAAAGTATATTTATTATGTACTCATAGCACATTTAAATAGCCCACTTCCAAGTTATCAAAAAAGATTCATGAATGTGATGCTTCATACTTAAATCATGTTTCTGAAGTGAAACAACTGATATTTCTTGGACTTGTTCTGTTGTCACTCTTATCTCTATGACTTGTTCACAGTTCACTCCTCAAAAAATATTTTTGAGTAACAGAATGAGCTCAGATAATGTCAAATGTTTTAAGCCACAAAGCTTGATTTTTCACAAAGCCTCAGGTTTATGCATCTTTTCCAAGAACTTGGAAGTGAACTACAATTGCACATCCTCAAATTGAGAAGAACAGCCAGAATAAAGTATTAAATGCATACCTTCTTTCTCTATCTCCTGTCCACTAGGTAAAACAAATACTTCTGTATCTGCAATGTTAGTTTTAAGTTCTTCTTCTGCAAGTTTCCTAAATGTAATTCAAGAAAAATTCGATTTATGGATATTATTTCATTACTCAGTTTTCTCTGTCAGTTACTGTAATTGTTCCTACAGCCTCAGTCATGTAGTGTTGTTTTTCAAATGGCTCATACTTACATGTCTTTTGCTTTTTTCTTGTCAAGCTTTTTAGCCTTCTTTTCTATTGGAAGCATCTAATAACAAATAAATACCGAATTTACTAGTACATGTATATACAGATCAATTTATTGTGCATGTGTTGTTCATTAAAGAAAAGAATCATACATTCTAATCATGTTTCTTTAAGATGAAATTAAGAGAAAATTCATCATTACTTAATAACCCAAAGGCATAGATGAACATCTTTCCAGTTTCTCACCTACAGTGTAAGCACTGATTTACTGAGAAAATTTGTGATTTATGATTGATAGTGAGTATATTCAGACTGTAAAGTAGAAGTATTAGATGACACAACTCACTAAAACCTCTGAATATTAAAAATGTGGCACAAAACCAATTTCTTACATCATTATCATCATCATCATCATCATCACTTGTATCGTTTGTGTTGTCTTCTTCACTTTCATCATCTTCACCATCAAAGTTGTCACCAGGCTATATACATATAAAAGGAGCATTGCAATTTACATTGAATTCATTTTTGTATGATGTATTGGATGCACATATATTGCTGGGATATTTACCATATCAGAGTCTTCTGAATCATCATCCTCAGCATCATTGTTATTTTCTTCTGCCAGTTTGAGCCATTCAGCATTGTCATCACTAAAAGGTCTATTAAAAATAGAATGAAATTAAAGGGGTATAACTTAATAGCATTTCAGCATGGCTTTCTTTTATGAGCTGCCCTTTGCTGCTGTTGTTGTTGATAATTATGACAGAGCAAATTTTGTACATTGACTGAGAAAAGCTCCCAGCATGATTGGTGACATAGGTGTGCTTACAGTGATGTTTTCTAGAATTTTGAAATGCCTTGCCATGCCTTCACCAAACAGTGTTCATGTTGCCAGCTTTTTACAGTCATATGAAATCTGCTCTTATGAAATAATCAGTAACACTTACTTGGATTTTGACTTTGGATTAAAATTAATTTCTTCCTCCTCATCTGAGACAAAAATAAATTAAAGTTAGTGATGTAAGTCACATCAACATAATTTTGTTTTGAAGTACAGTGGCTATGCTTCCTGGAAAGAAATAATCAACGTACCACTATCACCAAAAAGCATACGGCTTGGTTCATCTTCATTAAGTTCATCTTCACTATCAGACTCTTCACTTTCATGCTGTTTCTTAATTTGCTTCCTGTAAAAAAAGAGTAAATTTATTACATGCATAACTAACTCCCCCCCCCCCCTACCCCTCTATCTCATAAAAAAAACAATGCTTAAATATATTTTACCTTGCTGTGCTTTTATCAAGTTTTGCTTTCTTAGCCTGGAAAATAGGAACCTAATCTAGTTTATTATATTTTTAATAAAATATGGAAATCACAAACCCATGTACACATGGAAATAACCAAATACTAGTTTTTAATTCTCGATTTTACCTTGAAAAACTGAGCCACCTTATTTTCTTCTGACAAAAGAAAAAATAAAATCAATACAATTTTACAGTGTTCACTGCTATATTGCAAAAAGTAAAAAGATGATCAAGGTACTTTTAACCACATAACATGAAAAAGGATGTTACAAGTAATGCCTTGTGGTATTGCATAAATGCACAACACAAAGTCCAATCAGTGTCTTCCATTACGATAGTGATTATGAAATATTGTAAAATAACAAATGTCTAACACATGTTCTGATTGGCTAGCTGCTATGTTTACATGAGACCAATATCACACAGATTGGTTCTCTTTATTTTACAAAACAAATATAAAATGTTTTTTTTTTTCGTGTGATATCCATCCAAAATCACACTTGGGATAGTTTGGGAGAAGTTTCAAGCTTTGTGGAAAGCCTTGCCTATGGCATGGTTACACAACAGCTCTTGACGTCTCCCAAACTTCCCTCATGTGATATTAGACCAATATCGCACAGAAAAACATCTTATATTTGTTAAATATTACACATTCAAAAAGGAATGTTATCTATTGATGATACTTACTGCCAGAACTATCAACATCTTTAGCTTTTCTGTTCAGGAAAAAAAAAAAAAAAAACCATTAAAAAAATAAATGTTAAGGTTGGCATTCACTATATGGCTTAGACAAATTGTCATGACAACTGTGGACCCATTCAGCTTAGATGTGATGCTTTCCAGTTTCATGAAAATCATGTCTTTTATTTCTTTACAGTGTGATTACTATAACTGGGGCACCTAACATTTTATGTCCAATCACAGGCCGAGTCTTAAATGAAAGACTCTGAGGTTACAAATAAAATTATCCAATCAGACTTTACTGTTTACATGATGAAAATAGAAAATTGGAATCCTATTTCTGTCCTGTCTGGACGTTGTGGCAACAGCAAAATCTGATTGGCTAGTTCTATTGATAATCTTGCAGTTTTGCTTACAGTGCGACACACAAAAGTATGACTGAGGATGATGTATTTGCATACATGTACTTCTATGCATGGGTTTTACAAGTTTTTACATGCCTTATTTGGAAAAATCAGACAACTTCTTGTCAAAAGTTGTCAGTTTAGCATACAAAAGCATGTGCATAAAAGTATGGGGATAGATTAAAAGTGGTTATACTTTTATGTGTCATGCTGTAAGACTCAGCCTGGGAATTGGTTTAAAAACTCTGTACAGTACTTTTTCTAGGTGCCAAGTTCTTTTAATAGTCATACAGTAAACAATTCTGCAGTACTTTTTTCACAGTGCTTATATCATACACAAGACATGATGAAAATTAATTTCATTAAAGTGAACATAGGTTTTCTATCTTACTCCGTGTTTTTACATCCACTTTAGTCTAGAATTGCACCTTTTACCTTTTTAGTCTTTTAGTTTTAGGAGCTTGTTTCTTCTCACTAACAGCTGATGAAAACATTGTAAACAAAGATCAAAAACACTGCACAATCGCTAAAAAACACAAGATATATGCTTTGCGAATTCAGCTTGCTCAAATCAACCAAATTACAGAACATCATCAAAGCAGTATAAACAAGAAATAAGTGTAGTTACATTAAAATTATTGATCATATAATTTTCATCAAGTTTTGACTTCAACTCACCAAGCAGTTCTGCCATTTTCGGTTCAGGTTGTTTCTTAGATTTTCTCCCTGGCCCTCTCTTAGGCTTATCAGGATCACTTTTGTGTCTCCCCATAACGAAAATTCTTTTAATAAAGCTTTCGAACTGTTATTTCTTCTCCAAACTTATTCTGTTTTTTATTCTACACGTGTTTTGAAGTGTGTTGAAATTACCCCTGAGCCTACAATCACTATTACCAGTGGTAACATACAACGGCGCATGCACTATTTCATTTACGAACCAACATTGTTTATGAACAGCGGTTTTTGTAGTTGTGACATGCTCTGTGCAATGGCGCCAAATTTGATTCCAAGATGGCGGACTTGCAGAAGAAAAACATTGTTTAGAAACTTAAAATGGTATTTTCTTCAATTTAACTGTGAGTTTTATTCCGATAATGACACAATGGTAGCAGAGTATACAATGGATCATGGAGGATAAGTCAGATTTGCATGATCTATTGTATTTGGGGATTCATAAAAGACAAAACTTCGTAGCTCTGATTTAAACCAAGAGTGTGGGTGCTAAGTTAGAGTTTATGAATTATGATCCGTGCGTACTGCACGGTATGTCAGGATTCTATTGTACATGTGACAGGACAGGAACGGCAAGAAGTAGCAACAGGACCTTGTATCCTTTGATTTTCATTTTATAATCAAGATAATCAAACTTTACATGTATTATTTGAGTTGTCTGACCATTAAAGGAAAAGTAGCCTGCATCGCAGCCAAAACAAACCCTGGTTGTTTCAGCTGTAATACAGGCTAAAGGAAAGCTGCCAAACTATAAATACATTATTTATTGTAATGAGCTCACATATACAATTACAAACAAACAATTCACTAAACAACACATAGAGTAAGCAGTTTATTTGCATGTTCTATCTATTTCTCATAGGCGGTGGAGCGGTTTGAAAAGTGGGGGGCTCGCAACTGAAAAAAAGTTTTTATGACGTCATTAATAAAGACGAACCTTCACTTTCAAGAATTTCACTCAAAAGAACCAAAGTGTAGCTTTGGTTACAAACACCGCTTATGTGAGAAACTGGAACCGAGTTCATGTAAGGGGACTGGGAGAGAGAGAGAGAGGCACAATAAAAGTTTTCATGGTAACTGTCCAGGCAGTTCATTTTCGTCTTGGTGCACAAAAAGAGATGCGAACTAGTTAAATTTTTAATTGCCCAAAAAGTTGGGGGGCTGAGCTCTGCTGCCTATGTTTCTTTGAAATCCTATGAGTGTAGACTACCATCAGCCTGAATAGAGTAGTCTTTAGAAAGGCTGTTGTTGGCATTTTCTGATGTTTCAACATCCTGAATGGAAGCCATTCTTGGTGCAGCTGAACTGTCAGTAGTCAAACTATACTGTAACTATCACTTTAAGTGTATGAAATGCTTCCTTGACACTGCTCAAAGGTGGCCATGTCTTTCACCAAGAATGGTAAGTATGTGATTATAAGTATTTGGATATTGTGTACAAGTTGTGCTGTAATGTAGTGATAAACAGATCTTTTATAAGCTTGGTGGAAGCTAGCCTATTGCTCAACTGCTGTGTGGCACTTCCAGTTCCCATCATTCCACAGGAACCCAAAGTGCCACACAGCAGCTGTGCAGGAGGTTAGGTGGAAGCATGACAGCCAAGCCAAGCAGTCTGTTGCCCTGCATAATATTGTTTGTCAATTATTTCATTTTGTAATATTCAGCCTTTTGAGATGGATCAAAGAGAAGACTACCTGTCCAAAGTGCAGACAAAAGGTCAACAAACCTATTGTGCTGTTCTTAGATGAGGAGGAGAATGTACAGGACAATAGCTCTGAAGAGGATCCATATGCTTTGAGGGTGAGTGTAGTTGATTTTACAAGGTACTGGTTGGGTGAGAGGGATTGTGTGTTAAGCATCTGAGGGAATTATACTTATTTCAGGAGAAACTAGAGAGGCTCAAAGTTATAGTCAAACAAAAAGGTAATTAAATCTAAAATTACTTAATTTAATTAGTGTGACAAGGAAATTTGCTTCAGAAAAAATTGAAGTTTGAGATAAGGTTTTTATAGTATTTCTTTTTTTATTATTATATTCCTAGATGAAGAAAACACACAATTGTTAACAGAGAAAATCCAAATACAAGATGGTTTAGATAATTTAAGAAAAAGATATTCTAATGCTGAGAAAAAACTTTCATCAGAGAAATCTGTCAATGCCGCCTTAAAGGTAACTGTGACTATAAATACATGTATATTAACTAATATCACCACAAACTTTAGATTTTAATGGAGCATTCTTGGCATGCATCTAATGTGTGCTTTATAACTGCTTGTGGATACAGTAACTTTCCATAGTATTGGTAATATAGACTGAATCAAGGCAGCTGCCCATTGTGTAGCTTGCAACAGGAAGACCATAGAGGTTAAGACTGAGATTAGGGCTATAAATAATGGTCGGCCATTGGTCGCTGTTTGGCCAAAATGGCAACATATCTGGTCAAACGCTTGTCTTTCCAGTCATGTTGGCTGTCTACCTTATTAGCTCAAATTGCAATTATGTACTGTAAAACCAAGGAAACAAGAAATAATCAAGTCAGTGTTCATCATGACCAGTGACAGACTTCCATTATTTTTAGTCTTGGAGAAAAGGAGATAGGCACCGCCCTATACGTCACTCGGCGTGGGTAGGATTTAGCATTTTTAGCTTTGGAGAAAAATATAAGCAGAGGAGGCCATATTTTGAATGTATTTTAAAAATATTATGATTTCAGAAACAAATGATGTTCTTGAAAAAGCAAGAACTGGAAGTGGCAGAAGCAAAAAAAGATGCAATGTCATCTAAACAAGAATTGAAAAAATATGAAAGGTATGGTAAAGACAGTTGTACCCTTCCAACTAGAATGCTGTAGAGTCAAAGCATAATCATTATTGATAGTCATTCCATTGTCTGTTATGTACAATTTTTCCTTCAATGTCTGTTGTTTTTCCTGGAATATTGGAGCACACCATGTGTGCACAACATCATGGCCAGGTTTTTTCACAGCCAACTATAACATACCTTACCTAATAAAATCTTGTTCTATTTTACCAGGCTTAAAGTTCTTGTAGAGGGAAATAAGGAGGATGCAGAAGCAATGCTTAATGGCCTGAGAGATGAAGGGAGAGCCTCTCAGGAGATGGTGACACAGTTGATTATTCTCAAAAAGTATAATAATGTATATTCAATTACTGTAGTATTAATACTAAGTAGGAAAAAAAAAAAGCTTTGGAACTTTTCCCTACATTTTTGTAAGCATTTTTCCAATAGTTTTGGCAGTAAAGCATTTCTTTCCTATGATCCTCCCCTGTAAATGTTACTAAAAGCTACTAAATTGAACTCTTACAGTACACTTTATTTCAGAATTTAGGTTCAAAATACAAAGTGGTGAACACACGCTTTTTCAAAATGTTTGATGTACTCTAGTACTTTCAGCCCAGCACAGTACATATACCATCTATGTGTTTCTCTTCCCCTAACTTACTCTCCAGCATATCTTTGGTAGAAAGTAAAATTTGACATGCAATTGTGAGTTAAAGTTATTATTTGCCATTACAGGGAGCTTGAAAAGATAAGAGAAAGTAGGAACAGAGCAAGGGAAAACAAAGAGAAATATGAAAGAGAAATAAATAGACTAAAACATGAGGTAAATAATTTAAAATTTGTCTTTAACATGAAACTATGTACTATTCTTAGTACAATATATCTTTAGGAGTAGATTTAAACTAATAATTGTCCCACTTTCCCTCTCCCTGCTCCTTTTCCTCTCCCTGCTCCTTTTCCTCTCCCTGCTCCTTTTCCTCTCCCTGCTCCTTTTCCTCTCCCTGCTTCACATCTAAAACTTGTCACAATTTTTTTTGCACATTCTTATGATGTGGAAATAGGTATAGAGTACAGTGTATGGGAGGAAGTGTGACTGCTAGCATTATATAGCAGATTCCATCATTGTGAAAATTAACATTATTTTCATTGACAATTCCAGTTATCTACCAAAGAAATTGAAATCAAGAAAACCAGTGAACAGTTGAATTTAACTGAAAGTGATTTGTTAAGAATAGAAAAGGAAAATTCTGTAAGTAAAGAAAATTAAACCAATAAAAGATGTTTTGATGATGGTGGTGGTGGTGATGATAATAATATTGTCATTGATGATGGAGATGATTTGAACATCATGCATGATGATGATGATGATGATGATGGTGGTGGCAGTGATGGGGGTGGTGGTGATGATGGTAATGAAGACCATGGCTCATTTTGAAAACGATGATGATTCATTAGCAGTGAAAATTAACATTCATTAGCAGTGAAAATTATACAATTAACCAACTTTTTTTTTTACAATTGTGCAGAGTTTAAGGAAAAAGATGTCTAAATTAGAGCAAGCCTTTAACTCACCCAGTCCACGTAGCAGTGCTATAACTAGGCTAATGTTGGAAAGGTAAGAGAAATCATGACTATCAAGAATGCTCTGAATTATATGGGATCTATTTATCCATCCATCCACCTCCACTCACCATCCAATGATCCTTCGTTTCAATACTAATTCCAGTCCATCCATCCTTCAATCTGTCCATCCATTTATCCACCCATCCATCCATCCATTCATCTATCTATCCATCTTTATAAACATCCAATTATCCTTCCCTCCATTCATCCATCCATCCATCCATCCATCCATCCATCCATTTATCCACCCATCCATCCATCCATTCATCTATCTATCTATCCATCTTTATAAACATCCAATTATCCTTCCCTCCATCCATCCATTATTATTCATATTGGTTCCATTTTTTTTTTTTTTTTAATTTCCATTTTAGTCCTGCACCACTGGAACTAAAGCGACCTCGCTTAACCCCCCCTGATGAAGAACCAGAAAATGATCCCATACCAATGAATGACTATTTAAACTCACAAGATTCCAGGATGGGTAACGAGACAGAAATGGAAACAGCTGCTAGGGAGTAAGTACATGTAAATAATGTCTAAGAGCCATGCCTAAAGGACAAAGGGGGTTAGCAGATATATAAATGAGACAAAAGTAAGTGTCTTAAAAGGCAAAGAAAATGATTATAGCTGATTTCCTCAGCATTAGAGAGCTTAAACATCTCGTTACGGCAAACGCGAAACGCCAGTTTGACAAAACAGAATTGAAAGAATTTCCAAGTAGAAAAAAACTTAGACATTTGTTTTTTTGAAGGAAATCTTTACGTGGCGAAAGGAATATGAAGGAAACATGATCCGTTTGCGGGAAGAAAAAACGTGATGTTTAATCTCTCTAGTTACAGTAGCTGAAAATTACCTGACAATTAGAAGGTTCTTTTTGAGCATTGAATGTAATGTGAGTTTCTTTGCATTCTTTGTTGATGTTTTGTACCCGCGAATTCGATAGAATCTCATGTTAGTGGGCTACACTGCTTCTTTGGTTAGACTGTTTATGTAGGCATGATTTTAGCCGTTATCGATATATAAATTTTATAACCCTGATGATGGGCGATCTGTCCGAAAGCACGGTTTACAGTGCGTTTCACATAACGTTTGACATGCGAGTTCCGAACTTCGTTGGCGAGTTTTAAACCTACTTCCCGCGCAAGTTCGGTAATTCGTAAGATATTCAGTCTTTTTTGAAAATTTTACTTGTTTTTTTTTTTTTACCTTAAAGCCATTCTAAGGCAAAGCACAGCCTTCTTTGGTTAAGCGGCTCGGTCACTGGAAAAATCGTGCGCGCTCCAGACCATGGAAATATGTTGGAATTTCAACTTCCACCATTTTTCCATACCATGG